>BQKZ01005082.1:23646-35510 GCA_036244855.1 Temnopleurus reevesii | reverse complement strand
AGTTTATGCATTAAAATCTTATGATCTATAGTATCAAAAGCTTTTTTGAAGTCAATAAAAACCCCAAGTGTAGCTTTACCTTCATCTATTGATTTCAAAATGGTATTAGACAAATTTATCAGTGATAATTTTGTACTATATTTTTCCTGAATCCATATTGATGAGAGTAAAATGTATTGTTTAGTTCTAGGAACTCTATCAGCCGACCATTTGTTATTTTTTCAAGAATTTTACCCAGCACTGGTAGAACAGAAATTGGTCTGTAATCGAGATATTGTTTGTCAAAATCATATTTATAATAAGAGATAATAATAGATGCAATTTATATGGCGCCTGAATCCACTCTGCGGAGTCCCTAAATCGCTTTGCATTATCAGTAACCTGCGGGTTTTAGGCCGGCGTATTCAGCTGTCCAAAATAATGAGAGTACTTTGAATACATTACGAAAGTGGTCCATTGAAGTAGATGACAGACGATTCCTGAATAGGCGGGTTTACTTATATATTCAAATTTATGTGCGTTTAACGTAGTAACGCGTTATTCCATAGGCCGGTTGATAACAATAAGACTATAATACTTGGGAATCCAGTTTGCATATATTACTTGTTGCTATGTCGGGCAAGCCTCGGGCAAGCTCTCGGGTTGTCAAGAACAACCTTTGTGTTAGAGGTAGGCATAAAATTTGCATCTATTACTATTAGTAAACCCGCCTATTTGTTGAGAAGTTTACAACTCGATCAAAATTGCCAGACGAGTTTGAAATACCGCAACCGATTGATCCGAAGATGTACGACATAGCAACAAGTAATGTATATAAACTGCATTTCGAATTCTATTAATAAGCGGGTTTACTACTGGATGCAAGTTTTATCCTTACTCTACATTGCAGAAAATGCTGTTGCCCTAAAGCTGAGTGAGTCTTGTCCGACATAGCAACAAGTAATGTATACAAACTGGATTTCAAATCATGTATAGTTCAATAGGCGGGTTTATCAATAGATGCAAATATAAACATATCCAAAAATGTTGTTCTTGACAACCCGAAAGCTTGTCCAAGGCTTGCCCGGCATAGCAACAAGACATTGATATATGCAAACCGGATTTCAAATTCTTTATAGTTCAATAGGCGGGTTTAATGATGCAAGTTTTATGTATACTCTATTCACGAATGTTGGTCTTAACAACCTGAAAGCTTGCCCGAGGCGTGCCCGAGGCTTGCCCGAGGCTTGCCCGAGGCTTGCCCGGCATAGCAAGAAGTGATGTATACAAACTAGATTAAAGCTATTGTAGATCAAGTATTGCAATCAGGTCTAAAAAATACCACGTAAGTATGTTTGTTGTCGAGAGTAGTGTATAAATTTGAATTAAAAAATATATATATTAGTTAACAGGTCTACAGTCGAACCTGTCTACAGAGGCCACCCCAAGGGAGACAGAAAAAGTGGCCACTGTAGACAGGTGGCCTCTATAGACAGGTTCTATAACATGCATTTCCACCTGGTGGGAGTCAATTTAAGTGGCCACTATAGACAGGTGGTCACTATAGACAGTGGCCACTATAGACTGGTTTGAATTTATTTACAAATAGTTGTGAGGGGGAATTCAGGAATACTACGTAAATATATGTTTGTTGTCAAGAAACGTGGATAAATATATTCATAAACCTACCTAAATCATCCATCAATATATGACACAAAATATTGATGGAATCGATACTGGAAATACTATTTTATTGTCAAAATTTATCATCAATATCAGTTTCTAAAATATTTTAGACCGTTTCTTCCAAAGACATTGTCAGACATTAAGATTTGGTTATAAAGAAAATTATGAAATCAAGCAGTCTGATCTTTGTTATCACATTCATATTGATGAAAAAAAGTCAGAAAGAAGGAGAAAAGAAGACAATTTTACGGCACTATATGGAAATTGAATAAAGCGTACCACTGTCACTTTATAGTACTGCACAGTGTTCATAATGTTAGGTCATATCTTTTATTTTGCAATTGTTTGCACTAAACGATGATTTTGAAGCCTATAATGTTTTTTCACAGCATTGTTTATGTACACTATCAACAGTTGAGATCTTTAAAAACGAAAACAATGTTGGGCAATATTTTTAAAGCAAATCCTAAATCTTTAGAAACGGAAAGTGCCCTAATCCACTACATGGCAACCAAGTTCAGGGGAAATACCTTGATTATTCCGGGCACGAGAGATTGTCAAAACAAATAAATAGATTTGATATTTTATATTTATCAAAATAAATAGAGTAAATCAGTCGAAATTTATCATTTTCGTCTGTTTTAACGTGGAAAATTGTCAATTTTTCTTGTGGTTAAAAGTTAAGTTGCGACAGATATGGCAATAACAAATTGTTGATCCTATCCACGTGTAGTGATTTGATGTTTTAAGGATGTTAATTCTCAATAAAAGCAAAAATCGATTATAGGATTATAAAAAACTCCTTGCTTCACTTTATTTACGGACACGAAATTCTGAACGTCCTGGATTACAAAGATGTGTAAAACACTCTGGGAATTTGTAAATAAGGTATTCAAAATTAGAAATTGGGTTTATTTTTACAAACATAACCAATGTTATTACTTGGTAACTCTGAATTACGAAACTTTCAATTCAAGACTTCTTTTTAAAACTTTGAGAGAGTGCATGTCACTGGTTTTACATCAGGAAATTTGAAGGAGAAAAATATATCGTTAATTCAAAACTATAGAAATGGAAGCGAAATAATCTTCTCAAATTGTGTTCGATTTGCTTGAAAGAGTTTAATAGTAAGTATTTTTGCCTGAAATGTTTTAATTTTTACACATTTTGACAATTATGAATATTATATTGTTAAATAAATAATAATAATAATAATAATAAAAAGATAATGATTATATGATATTATTCTGTGGCTTGAAAAAGGTTCATAGTGGTGAAAAATAATTGAAGAGAGTTGATTAGTTGTCTCACGATGTGCAAACGTAGAACGTTAGTATTGTGACGTATAGTGATGCCACTAACGTTCTACGTTACCACATCGTGAGACAACTGATCAACTCTCTTCAATTAGATATTATTCTGCAGTGCTGAATAATTATTACTAAAATTAGTTATAGTTCAGTTTCAATAAGCACGAGGACGAATAATTTCTACCACTGTCAAACAAATAACATGAACATTTATTCACGGTATATTTTTTTTGCGAAAAACAATTTCTAGGCCTACAGAGGCAATAACAAAGAAGTTATTTATGTGTTTCATTTTAACTCTGATTCAGAAAATGAGTATGTTCTAGCTTTTAAAGCAAATTTATATTTCTAAAATTTTTGCTCCGTAAGCGTAATATTGTCATGGCTATGTGTTATGCGCTATATAAGAACAGAATATTATTATTATAAAACAGAATGAATAGAATAAGAAAAAAAAACAAGTAAAAAAGGGATCATTCAGGCCAATTTCTCTCCCTAGGAAGGCTTTTATGAAAAAGAAATACAACAAAAATGTATTATCAAGATGAAGTCAAGTTTCCGATCAGGCCAAAATATTGCTTTGATTCCCTTCACCAACCGACCCTCTGAAAGTAGCCCGATCTGAAAATTCTCTTTTTTTTAAAGTCATTTTCAGATGATCGTTTCCCTCCCTTCCGAGTCTCATTTTCTAAATTATCTGAATTGTGTTCAAATAATAAAAGAAAATAGTAAATAAAAACAACAACAACAATTCCTACCAAAAACCCACGCAATTTTTCGAAATAACATTTAAAAGCATCTAAACATTCATTGACATTGTGAGGCCTTAGTGATCCGTGTTATTGTAGTTGACTTTCATTACTTTGCTAAATTGCAACATCGAACAGAAAGACACAAGTTTCATGTCATAGAAAGTTTAAGTCCTGTGCCCTATAACATAACGGTTTGTGATTAATCGCTATTTGATTTTGCGACCAATTGCAAACTTTAGTACATGATTTGCCATTGACTTGCGATTGATATCAATCGCGATCAGATTAGCAGTTAATCGCAAACCTTTATGTTACGGGGCCCTGGATTACCTTGCATTAAAAAGGAAACGCCGAAAAAAAAAACACTCCCCCAAGCGTATTATCAATTTATAGAATGATTGTATGTTTATCAAAAGCGATTATTGCGTAATTGCAAGAAATATGGAGGTGATTTATATTTGTAATGTAATAATAAATAATAATTATAATGAAACATTTTTATAAAGCGCATAACACAATCATGCGAAAGTCCCTACGTGCTTATTAACAGAAAGTAGAAATGAGAAAGAAGTCAGAGGAACTGGGATTATCACTAAAGTTATTGGGTTTTAAAGAGATGTGTTTTTAGGTTACTTCTTAATGTTCCATATGGTGTAATATTTGTGAGGTAGTTTGGCAGGCTATTCCATAACACATATGCGGCGTGTGGGAATGATCTCTCACCGTATGATTTTGTTGCCGTTTTAATAGGTACATTGATCGATTTTATTTAAACAAACTATGAACATGCTCTAATTTGTAATTAAAAAACTGCATTATGGTACTATTTTTTTTTTTTACTGCAGCTCACAAAGTAGTTAGATATATGAAGCGCCATCTCTCCCAGAACTAACCTATATGTTTAAGGGGGTAATAACAACAAGATTCACACACATCTCCTTGGTAAAAACCCACAACAAAGGATGTGTTAAACCCCACCCATTGGAATTCTATCTTAGATAAAGGTATATTGCATACAAATAACTAAGAATATGTATTTATCAACGTTGAATTTCACAATGAATTACAATATCGGCTCACCAGGATTTAGCCATATTGCCCACTCACTTAAGTCGAAGATTTTGTTTGGTTATGTTTTGGTTTGGGGGTAATTTGTAAGATTGTATTAATCCCACATAATATATTCAACATAGATATATCAGGAAATGCATTAAACATAATTATATAGATCATATATCGTCCACGGGCCAATTGCAAGAAATAGTCCTAGCTATCCTCTTCTTGCTAACACGTGTTAACCCTGTGTACCACTTTCATNCATATTTTCATAAATAAACTTTACATACAATCCTAACAACTGGTTAGGCTAAATGTGTTGTTCATATTTAAAGAAAAAACGCAATTTTATTTACACCCCTTAATTCTGTCTAAGATCGATAACCATCAGTATATATGATTGTGATTTTTGTAATATCTTCTTTGTATATTTTATATCTATTTTGCCTTTTACTTGTTAATATTGTTCATGATATCTGTGTTATTTTACTGTGTTATCAGGACATTGATGTAAAACAGCAGATTGCTGATCTTTTGTATTTGTATAAATATATTCTAATAAATAAGTAAATAGATAAATAAACCAGAAATGTCTTATTTTCTATTACCAGATTACAGGTCATTTTTAATCACGATCTGGTCCCTTTTGACAGATTTTGGTTTCTGCCCGAAGATAGTTTACACCAGTTTGTTACTAGATATTTGGTAATGTGATTATTTAGAATATTGTTTCTTGAAATGAATAAATTTCATATTCCCATTTTTGTTCAATGAAGATAATAAAAGCGCTACATAGTGTTACATACACTTTTAAATCCGATTCTATATAATACTTATTCTAAATTCAATGGATTGCTATACAGTCTCTGAAACTTAAAAAAACATCGAGTCTTATATACATGATATAGGCCTAGACTTGAAATTAATTTTATATCGAATGAAGTTAGACCTAAATATCTTTTAAAGCAATCGAGGTTATATCGACATCAATCTATTACTTTGCTCTAGCACCATGATCCTTTTTTCTTAATCATTTTCACTATTTTTCCATTATGTACTCTGTAATTATTCAATCATTTTATTGCATTTATTTTTCTATCTTTCACTTTGTAGTTGTACTGTTGATATCATTAGTTGTTTGTACATGATTGAATAAAAGAATCGTCAGTTTTAAATTTTCATCTGTCATTATAAAGATAATCAATGTTTTAAAAGTCGATCTAATCCATGCCATTTCATCGTTGAGATGAATGGGTACCTGGTAGGAATTTATTCCTTGAAAAATCTTATGCATCTAATTGCTGCACTGCTAAAGCTGCAGGGTTCAATGCTGCAATTGTAGAGTTCTTCATAAAGAGCTTTTTTATGTTTTATTGAATTAATGCAATTACAATATTTACATACAATTACAAAAGATTGGTCAAATCATACATCTATATCGACATCAATCGATTACTTCGTTCTACCATTAAGAGTAAGCGCTATATGTAAAAAGCCGTCCATTAAAATAATTTCCAATAGTCTTTTGCGACTTGATTCTAAAGCTTCAAGACACTGTGTTCGAACTATCTGGTTGGAATTGTAAGTCTTTATAATTTTGGATGTTAGCCAAACGTCTTTCAGAAACCGTTAAGATCATGTGAAGTGTGTCAAAGACGAATAAATTTTGAATGTTCTAAATAAAGTTTGATATGATATGGACCGGTCTCTCATGCATGATTTCATCACTTAAATGTCAATTTGTCAGAACATGTTCTCAATTAAATAACTAGCTAATTTTCGTTATATGCTCTCTACATACCAAGGGATTGAAAGTCACTCTTAAAGATTGTAGTTAGGGACTAATAGAAATGGATTGAAATTTTCAATCGTGTAGATTGGAATTTTGATCTCATGTGATTGAAATATTCAATCTAGTTTTGGCTCGGTACCTGACTATATCAAATGACGTTCAATCCCAGGAATTTAGGAGAGCGCATTTTGGGATATTTTAATCATTTTTGTTGTTAAAAATGACAAATACTCTTCATCCCTTTCACAAGGAAACTAATATATGACAAAATGTACTTGAATTTTTAGGGAGTCCATTTATTATGTCCATTTATTATGCTTGCTGGGATGATCAATAACCAACACATGCATCATTTCGAGATCAAAACACAGGCCAATTTTTGTGGAATGGACCTTTTTGTGAATTGGATAAAAGTTTTATCCAATTTATCCGTCGTTCCCTTTAGATCATTAGAAATGGACAAATCTATGTATAAAAGTGTTTCATCAAGCAATTCGAGGTGTATTTTCCCATCTTTATTTTTCATCAATTTCGGGTGTATATATACCGCCTGATTACAGTGACATATATCAGTGTAAATTGTTAAAAAGGGGCGCGTGTTTTGTGCAAAAAGTAACATTATAATTCTAAGGCATGTTGGCATTTTCGTCATCATTATCAGTATCATCAACATCATCAATTATCACCACAGTCATTATCATCAGTTCTGTTTAGAATGTAATTATATCTGTATTTATATAACTTTGTTAATTTTACTGCATATTCATTTGTATCAGCTTTTAGCTGCAATGTCGAATTTTAATAAATCACATCAATTCAATACAATTCATTTCAATCGTTTGCACCTTCTCTTTGGAATGAGATCCCTCAATCTGTCCGCCTTCTCCCATCATTGGATACCTTTAAGAAAGCCATAAAAACTCTTCTGTTTGACTAATAAGTTTCTTTTATTTCTTTCTTCTGTTGATGTAATTTGTAAAGCGCTCTAGAACCATACCTGTGTATTGAGCGCTATATAAGTATCCATATTGTATTGTAATTCAATGAACTAATAATACGCGTCATCATCATCATCATCATCATAATCATCACAAACACCTTCGCCACAACTCCATCATCATCATCATCTTCATCTTCATCATCACCATCATCACCATAAGGCACGTATCCGCGGGGCTGAGGGGCGGTCGCCCCCGTTAAATTATGGAAAAGAAGACAAATGAATAAAAACTATCTGGATATATTGAGGACATGTTAGGATATTCTATCTTATCTATTATTCATTTTTGCTCGCCAAAATATTTTGAAACTTGATTTTGACCTCATTCAAGTACAGTTCTTCATACACACCTGTTGTCATCAATTACCATGATCATCATCATCATCATCATCATCATCATCATCATCATCATTTCCCAGGTGTTTCCCCTTTGTTAAATCATAATCATAAATAATTCATTTTTGCCATGATGTTCGTTTTGCCAGAGTTTTTAGGGCAACATTGAACTTTTATAGGCAATTGTTGTCTTCTTCCTTCTTTGATGATTAAAACAAAATTAAAAAAAAAAACTTTGTGTGAGAGTTGTGTGTTTTTCTGTAATTGCATTTTTGACAAATTTAGGTAGAAATCTGGGAATGTCTATATACATTTACAGTATTTTGACAATCAACTTATGTAATCCGGGTTTAAGGCATATTCGTTATTCCATCCATGATGGTTTTTGTTCAGTTTCAATTCCTAATTAATGATCCCCTAAACATAGGAATGAATTATTAATTTAACAAAAATATTTTGTGACTCACCCCCGGGAAGTTGAGATGTTGATTGTCTTGGTCTAACATCCGTGGATCTATGTTTACTTGTTGATGGTGGTGGCTTCCAAAAAGATGGAGGTATTTGAGTGGATTCGGAGGTAGCACCTACGCCTGAAGGTCCGGGGCCGGTGAACATTAGATCGTCCCCCTGGCCAGCGAAACGACACGAGGGTTTTTCTTCCACATCCATGGGCTCTGGGTTGATACGCACCCGGGTGGGTTGGGCGGAGGGTTGGGACTGCGATTCGATGGGTGGGCCTATTTCGTTCGGGAGAGTCGTAACGATCCCAGAGCGCTGAGAAATCTGGTCTTCCGAACTAATTGGAGTCCCTCCCAGGCTTGCCCCGCTGAGTCCAGACTGGGCTGAGTGGCTCCATTTCTGTTCTTTACGATCCATAACTAATAATTCCAAAATATGCCTTTTCCTTGGATAAAAAAATGTTCCAAAAAATAATTCCACAGTCGCTAATGTGATCGGGTCACAGGAATTTGTATCGAAGACGGTCGTCTGATTGCAACGTTCGCGAGAAGAAAGAATTAGATTCGTTTATTAATGCTCCTTTATGAAATGTAATATTCAATGTTGTGATGTCCAAAATTCCCGAGGCTAAATTTAAAGGGATAATAAACGAAAAATTTAAAATGTAAACCGATACTGTCCGCCCTTTCAAGGTCCTGTTGTTAAAATTTTACGATCCCAGTAGTCATTCCGATACACCGTTACGTCAGAGCGATCGCCAAATATTCAAAAAGTTTTTGGCGCCATACATATACGCGATCAGCAAAACGATTCAAATAGACAATCTTTGCACTAATCAAAAACATACGCGTTCCAAGACAAGTGGTATAAAATGCGGTTATGGCACCCTGAATTTAAAAAATAGCAGTTCAGAATTAATAGTATCTTGGTATAGAGATTTCAGGACGTACTCATGTTGCCGCTCGCGTTGATAGGTTGTTTGTATGTTCTGTGTGTTAACATTATTTGGGGATGTTTCTTAAACAATCTATTTGGACCCGGATCTTTTCAGGGAATTTTCTGCCCAGCAACCTTAAAATATATTTTGTCTGACATGCTCTATCATAGAACCGTGTACACTATGCTATTCGCACGTGCGGATATAATTATCATTATTTCGACACCGGCCGGCGTACGCCTGCGCAAACGTAGTGGTAATTACTTCGCACAGTATTGTACGTAGGCGTATATGCCAGTGTCATTCACATTATTTCGACAAGCCGGCGAAAGAGTTATGCATTACAATATTTCATTTTCGATGTTTTTTTTACCAGCTGGGATCAAACCCTATATTGATGGAATCTGTATTGCGTAATTGCTTTTGTTTCTTTTCCTGTGATTGAATTGAAGGAAATCCATTTTAAAAAGTTTCCAGTTTTTCATTCCATAAACAGCTATACAGTTTGTTTTATTAACATTTATTGTTTTACATTTTCTGATACTTTGGTGGACGTAAATCAGCCCTGTTTTCCGTTACTAGAGGCCTTGATTTTTACCTTTTAATATAGTTTTGACGCGTATATATATATATATATATTCAGGAGTCTACACACACAAAACTAGAACTCATGGATCTGAGTAAAGTCGCAAAAAGTGACACTATAATGACACACTGGTGAGTATATCAATGAAAATACTCATCTGTGTGTCATTATAGTGTCATGTTACTCAAATCTGTGAGTTCATGTTTTTTGTGTGTATATTATGCATTTGAAGTATAATTCAGATAAGCCCATTATGAAATACAGGCCTAAGAATGACAAATGGGCAAAACATAGGGAACGAAATTCAAATTTGTATGATTTTTTCTGCCAATTTAGGCCTTCACCAGCTCTACAAAGAAATGACACCAATATAACTTCGTATTCCCCATTCATCATCATGCCTTAATTGGACTTGATGTATTTTCCTTTCCAAATCGCAATACCGCTCAGCTGCGATCATCAAAAATAGACCTTATTGTTTAGTTTCTCATCGCTCTTTCATTTTACCCAATTCTCCTTGCGCAATATTTCCACAATTCATCCACAAAAATAGTTTACTCTCGGTGAAAAATATGCACCCCCGCAATAAAAACATTGCGATCATGATATTTTTTTTAGGTAAATATTTTTTTGTTATTCGCCCTCCGTCCAGTGCGCACGCGCGCATCGTCCGTTGATCTGCACGTGGACGCACTCGCACACGCGCGCGGCACTAAAAGGGGGTTTCCCATTTTTCAAGTTTCCCCGACAACATTCCTTCAATACTGCATTCCACTATGTTAGCTACTCCACCCGTGTACCTTACTAGTTCCGTGTTCGGGATAAAAGGCGTTTTATTTGCGAATCGAGGGCTTTAGCTGGAAAAAAATTGAGTCATTCTTAATTGGGTAAACAATCCAATTCATCAGTTTAAATGTTACCCATTACTCCTTACATAGAGACAATTACATCTCTAAGCTTTAATCCAGTTTTCTTTTATAGGTTTATATTTGTGATTTCTACGAACCGATGCATCTAATAGTTCAATGACGAAACAGAGTTGTATAAGGGACGATTAATAGGCGGGTTTACTATATAGATGCAAATTTTATGCATAACTTTAACATAAAGGTTGTTCTTGACAACCCTAAAGCTTGCCCGAGGCTTGCCCGACATAGCAACAAGTAATGTATGCAAACTGGACTCCTAGTTTTGTAGTCTTATTGTTATCAAACGGTTTGAGGAATACCACGTATAAGTTCAGTGGCAAGAAAAGCACATAAATTTGAATATATAAGTAAACCCGCCTATTAGCGGCAATCACTCTTGAACAGGGTCATCGTGTTACATGAACGTACTGTGTGTGTGTGGGGGGGGGGGGGGGGGGGGGCCCCCCCCCCCCTTCCAGCCCAAGTCAGAGTTAGGGAGCGCCACATTTTAGGTAGAAAGGAAGCAAATTAGGCGTCAAATGTGAAAAAAATCCTTTACGAGAACTGGTAACCTGTTATTTTGATGACGTACGTGAAAGCGTATTAAATTAAAACACAAATTACGTATTTCTTAATTGAATTGAATTGAATTGAATTTATTCACCAACAATAAAACACATATGTACAATTTATGAAATAGTACATGCATATCTTTACATTGTGACTCATACAATTATAGCTGGTAAATGGGGCCAGAAAATAGCACAAGTGCTAGTCGAGCCTAGCCCCTTTATAAAAAGTTTAAAGTACTTTTGCAATAACTTACATGTATATGAATTTCATCATAATCTTAAAATCAAAGAGTATATCACTATACCTTTAAATTGATATAATACATTATATCTCTTTATTGAAAAGATACTCCTTTAATGATTTTCTAAAACTGATCCTGGTTGATTTCGACTTAATGTCAGGTGGTAATTTGTTCCATAGATCACTCCCCAAGAAAGAGAGAGAAAATTGTCCTTGAGTAGTCCTAAACTTTGGTAAATGTACCTGTCTA
>BQKZ01005082.1:0-17534 GCA_036244855.1 Temnopleurus reevesii | reverse complement strand
ACTTCTTGTGCCATCCTCTTAACATAGACATAAACGTTGATACGCCTATGCTACGAGGGTGATACAAGTCTTAGCAAGAAGATGATAGCTGAAACCATTTCGTGTAATTTGCCCCTGATTTCTACGACACCTACGTTATCCTTTATGAAAACATAATAAAAAATAAAACACTGAAAAGTCATTATCAAAATAAATACTTTTATATCATGTCTATTTGTGAAGTTATGAAATCATTGCGGTATTTACATCAACAGTAATTTCAAAGCACTTGAAATTTACATGTAATTTCTCTCATATAGAAAAAGTGCAGTTATGTGGATTGATTATTTTGATTGCTATTGTGACGTCATCATGCCTCTGAGCATAACGTCACGTGTGCAGTCGATGATTTTGTTTCGTCAATCAGAGTTTAATTGATTTGCGATACTGTTCGTGCTTACTTCCGCATTTGCGATTTTGCCCGTGATTTCAATCTCTCTCTCCTTCTCTCCCTCTCTCCCTCCCTCTCGCTCCCCATTCCTCTCTCTCTCTCACTCTCTCGTTCAATTTTTCTTCATTTTATCCCACTCTGAGTGTTAAGTCTTCTCTCCTCCCCCTTCCCCTCTCTCTCCTTCTCTCTCTCTCCCTCGCTCTCTCTCTGTCTCTCTATTTCTCTTCATCTTATCCCCCTCTGAGTTTTAAGTCTTCTCTCCTCCCCCTTCCCCTCTCTCTCCTTCTCTCTCTCTCTCTCTCTCCCTCGCTCTCTCTCTGTCTCTCTATTTCTCTTCATCTTATCCCCCTCTGAGTTTTAAGTCTTCTCTCCTCCCCCCCCCTCTCTCTCTCTCTGTCTCTCTCTGTCTCTCTCTATTTCTCTTCATCTTACCCCCCTCTGAGTTTTAAAGTGGAATACACTTGGGACCGTTAATAAAGGCTTATTATATATGAAAATGGTCCTGGAGGTGTATATAACACTTTGGGATTCATTTCCGTTCATAAAAATATCTTTAAAATCAGAAAAATGAATTTTTCTGAAATACCCCCCACGTAGTTCATTGCGTGGGGTCGTTTCCTAGAGCGAGTGCACCATTTGGTTGTGACGTCATGATATAGCTTCCATCGATTTGACCAGTTGTTTTATGTACGCTTGTACACTAAAATCCATGTCTTTTAAACTGAGATATTTAGACTATTTCAAACTAATTTGTCAAAGAAACAGTACGAGGATAGAATAAGTGAAAAACGAAGGATAACAAAAGGATAGACATTAATGCGGANCATCATCATCATCATCATCATCATCATCATCATCATCAATACCATCACCATCTTCTTTCTCCTCCTTCTTATCAACATCTTCTCCATCATCATCCCTAATATCATCACAATCCTATCCTGAAACATCATACAAAAATGAAGAACAAAATCTACACAGTTCTTTCCTTTCATACAAAATGTATAAACTCTTTTTATCACATAAGTACATATACAATGTACAAGAGAATAATATTAATAATACTTTGATTAAGATGTTTTCAGGTTCAAATATTTTTACAACATAATTCATGAAAAACAAACATAAACATTTTGGCAGTTGGCGCTTGACTCAAAGAAAAGAATGGTACTGTTTTAAACTGAATATGAACAGAATACATAGGGCCAAGTACATTGCAAAATATGGATACAAAGGTCAAAGGTCATGACTAATGAGGTACATCATCTTCCCCGTAAACACATTTTCTCCTCCGTAAACACTTTAAAAAACAGAAACAAGCATCCTAAAACAGATATTAAAATCACAATTTCAAAAACTGCTGCTTCTCATATAGCACATAAAAAATTAAAAATCAACAATCAAAAATAATTTCATGATATCTCCTGACTTTATCTGGATTCTAAAAAGTAAACGGAAGTTTGAATCATCCAAATCTACAGAATATAAATTTTGTTGCATAATTTCTTGTTACATTATGATATAAAATTGTAAAATTACTCTTTTGAAGATTGATTAAAAATGGAGCATCAGTGATTACAACGGGCTATACGATGTACATATCAAGGACCCAATCTAAATTGATCAGAATTACAATTTTGCATAATCTAAAAGCGAACACTTCATAATAAGAATTTTGCTCTAGTGAAACATGATTTTTTTTTTCTTTAAAAAAGATATCAGGAAATTTATCCCCTCTGCTTGTAGGATTATCAATTCTTGGGGCATAGCTATTTTCTGGGAGGTGTTTCACCGAGATAAGAAAGACTTAACGCACGATTTTACATTCGACTGGTACCTCTTCTTATGCGCTATGGTTCACATTATTACGCGCATTCAGCGCAAAAACTGATACCAGTCGAACGTAAAGTCGTGCGTAACTTTAAGAACGACTTGGTGAAACACCGCCCTGGTCTGCATTTTGTGGAAGATACGAGAGCCGAACCAAATATTTTGTTAGCAAGAGAAATCATGATAATAATAACCAATCACCTTCTCTCATTGGGAAAATATTTGTTTCAGCTGGTGGATAATTCCCATTTCAATTTCTGTTTTCTTGCATATTCTGGAAGATTGGCTAAGCTGAAAATGTTGTAGCCGTGATAGACTCGGATCCAGACCCTAATCCTCCTGCTAGTCAAGGATGCAAAACAAGACTAGTCTGCAAGCACATACCCTAGGCTTTCGGTGTGTGCCGGCGAAGAGCGTGATACAGGGTATGCATTGTGTGACTACATCACACACACACCATTGCTCTAATGGCGAGAGCATGTTGATGTTGACACACAATGCATACCCTGTATTACTCTCTGTACATGCACACCGCAACGAAAGCCAAGGGTCTGTTCTGGCAGACTAGCACAAGACTGCCTTGATTAAGGTCTTCATCAGTAGACTAAGGATGGCTTGGAATTTCCACCAGGGCGTTGTTTCACCAAATCGTTTTTTTAAGTTACGCACGACTGTAAGAAAGACTGGAGTACGTTAGCGAGTGCAGTACGTGTAAGATTCATGATCATTCAGCACAAGAACTGATACCAGTCATGTGTGTAGTCGTACTTAAAAGTCTTTCGTAACTTGGTGAAACACCGCCCAGGTGCATAAACGCATTCATAGTTATTGTGCTCCAAAACATCAATATTAATATTGATTATAATTAAATTCAAATACGATTTAGCAATTTTCATGATTCATTAGAGTAATATAGATTAAAATGCTTTCTCTTTACATGTTAAAAAATACAGCAATCATTGCTTGTTCCTATGAATACAATGCAAACATTTGTTGTTCCGCTTCTAGTGATCTATGCACAGTCAAACCCCGTTATAACAAGGCCCTTAGGACAAGAGACATTTTCTCTTTACATCGAAACCTTGTTATATCAGGGCCAAGATACAATGAAATACAAAGAGATAAGACCCCCAAAACTACCTTGTTATAACGAGATCTCGTTATATCAGTGCTCTATATAACGAGGTTGGACTGTACCATACTTGAAGGTTAGAGAGGATACATAAACTGGCATAACTATTACATGAAAGATAAAGAGGATCCTAAGAGGTGAGAGGGTTATCATAAGACATGGAAATAAAACTCTCTGGAAATTCAACATCTTTTATCTGATAAAAGAAGAGAGTAGTTATCTTTTATGGAAATCTGTGATATCTAACCATACCAAATATAAAACGTTTCAATTAAAGTCTAAAAAACCAAAAAGGTCCCTACAGTAACTCACTGCTTCAGGCGAGCTAAAAACAGTAAAAACTATCAATCATAAACATCTACATCATTACAAATATTATCATTATTGAGGTAGGTGAATTTTGGGTTAAATCATACAGCAAAAAAATCAATCTTGAACAGTACTCCTCGACTTCATAATCAATAAATAGCTGTAAATACCAGGATTACAACAAAATTAGTAAGGATTTTTTTTCTTCAAACGTACTGTTAATTTTTAAAATGGCAGGATTGCATCGTTGAGTACTACAAAGAAATATTTGATATAAAAATATTAGTGACTTTGGTGCTCACTTTTAAGAATACATTTGACTGATTGTCATAGTAGCAGAGAGGACAATATTCAGGAATCTGTGCCAGGATAGAAATTAAAATTTGAATCACCAAACAGCTGAATCAAATATTTTCTGCATGGCTGATGGATGCTTATATTTTCTCTCATGAGAAAACTGTAAAAGTGGCTTCTTTCGCGGTGGTTTTATTTTCACGCTTTTTGCGTTTTGATGTTGAACCGAGAAAATTAACTTCATGAGAAAACGGTTGGAAAAACATCCAAAATTTACCACACAAGAAAATGTCCGAAACTCGTCTTTTGTTACAACGCTATCGTGCACACACAAAGGTTTTGCGCATTCAATGTATTAATGGCCAACACACAAAAACCGTATAGCGTTATTGCGTAATGTAGGTCAACTCCTGTGCGGTCATTGTACTGTAAATTGGGAGTGTGTAAAAAGAAACCAAAAAAAAAGTAATACGTACAAAAAATAATAAGATTATAACTGGATTTTCATGTGAAAAACCAAGTTTTTGCCGACTGTGAATTCACAAATTTTTCCGACCGCGAGTTTAAACACACGCAAAAAAGTTGGCACCGAGGGAAACTGCGAAAGTTTGTGGATGCGAAAGAAACCACTTTCACAGTATTTGGTTCAGCAATTTTTTTTTAATTCACACTTTTTATCCTAATGGATATTCCTGAATGTCGGTATCTATGAATTATCATAAAGCCTTAATTCACTGTGATATAGCAAACCACCTTGAAATCCCTTAAAGATCATCAAGGAATGAAAACTAGTAAATTAATACAATGAATAGAAATTTAACTAAATAAATACACAATGAATAGAAATAAAATTGTGGGGTACTAGTACGATGCAGAAGGGTTAACTTTATAATTCCAATTAAAAATAAACCAGATACATGAGCAGAAAGAGAAAGAGATTCTACACAAGATCGGAATATGTATTATTTCAGAATATTTTGAATGAAAATAATCATTAAAATTTTGTCACAAATCCCTAAATTGGCAACACAGTTAACATTTGAAAATCACTGTTTGCCCACGCAAATTGACAACTTCAAATCTTTTTAACACACTTTCTGGAAATGAAGATTCAACATTCTAATATTTCACAGAATTAAAATGCTCTAACAAGAAAATTAACCATCATGATGTTGCCAATCTGAGGAAAAATAGTGATTGACTTGTCTCTAAAATAAACCCTGTCCTGAATGGGTTAATAATGATAATTTATGATGATAATAATTTGCATCTATAAAGCACCTTTTCGTAAGATTCAAAGCGCATTTTAGAGTAGGTAGAAGAAATACAGAACAGGCCAACGTTAATTGTGTGGTTGTGTGTGAGATTGAAAAAGAAAAACAGAGAGATGGAGAAATATAAGCAAGATTTAAGAATAACGAGAGTCAAAAGGATCAAAATATGACACTAAAACAAATGGCAATAACACAACCTTTGAGGAAGTGGTTGTGAAATGAATACAACATGCTATTACCCTCTACTAATGGGGTGTTGCTCAAAAGTTGCAATTGATCGCAAGTTGCAGTTGATCGGAACGCGCCAATCAAAATCAATGTTTCACGCGCGTTTAGTTAAATGCACATATTGTGCGCGAATGAAAATCCGCGATACAATGTGCAAAGTTGCAGTTGATTTGCAATTGATTTTGAGCAACACCTCCTATGACTTACAAAAAACAAAATGGCAATATCAAAGTTTATGACCCCATGATGAAAAAAAAATGGCTGTTCTGCAAAATATAGACAACAAATAAATACAGGTGGAGGAAGCATAGGATAGGGCCAGATACACTCAAACCTGTCTATAGTGGCCATCCAAGGGAAACTGAAAAAGTGGCCACTGTAGACAGGTGGCCTTTATAGGCAGGTTCTACAACACAAATTTACCTCGGGGGAAAACAAATTAAGGTGGCCACTAAAGACAGGTGGACACTGTAGACAGGTAGCTGCTAAGACAAGTTTGTACACGTGACGATTCTAGGACATATTACTTGTAACTCAATTAAAAAAATTGTCTGAAAATTGATTTCTTAAAAATCTAGTACCACAGTGCTTAGCAATGAGGAGAGTACTCAAACTATTGATATTAAGGTGGGTTTTTGTAAAGTACTGGAAGGAAAAAAACACATTAGTTAATAAAATCCCTAGCATTAAACTAAAAAGCACCATAGCTACTAGGAATTTTTCTGTAAGTTTCTGTACGAACTCACATACACTGTATGTACGTCGATCAGAGAAGCGATATCAAGTTACCAGTTTAGCAAACACCGGTGCTATGGCAGGCATATCTGAGGCAAATTCATGTTGATATAGGTACAGAAAACAACTGCCATTTCCTTCGTCACTGATAAATAAATAGTTTTTTGTACGTTTGGACAAAGTGGATGACAGATTCGCTCAGATGAAGGTATACTGGGAGATGCTGTGATTGCAGGATAACTGACATAGCAACAAAAGTACGCTTGGCTGAAGGTATCAACGGCGAAATCATATAGCGGATAACACATGAAATAAGAAAGAAATATTTTTCTGAGGATGAGATGCATTCATTTTACTGCTGGCTATCTGCTTCCAAACATTGCTGACAGTCAACAATATATAAAAAACTAAAAAAATATATATATCATATATGTATATCCCTGATATAGTTTTCTATATAAACACTGGTCCATAAACACGGCTTGTTCACAAGTCTGTGCCGTGAAATCTCGCAACGTTCCATCGCCGCCGGGAAAGGTCTTTGATCGTTCCGTGAAGAAAGAGATCTCAAGTCAACCTCGTAGATTATCCAATACATTCATGACACAATCAAAGATGGCCTTGATCGGATCGATTATCAACCCATCAAAACACCTTTCAATCGCGAGATGCACATTCAAACGTCTCTTTGCGTTTCCTTGATTCTTCGCTACGTTGAGTCCGTGGCAGGCGATGGCGGCGGCGGATAAGGATTGAAAAAGCTACGCTCCGTCGACGGCGACGGCGGACAGCTTTCAAAATTGTCACTCATGTATTGACTGTGCGGAGTAGGCGGAGGCGGGTAAGGATCCGAATCATCATGATTTACATCCTCTGCGTTGGCAATGTTCGAGTGGCTATACTTGCCTTTTTTCCGCCGCGATTTCGAAATGTTTGTGTATTTATGATGCGGCACTGGCGGTGCAGCCGCTGCCGCCCCTAACGAGTACGGCTCGCTGTCTTCGCAGATGTCCGTCGAGCAAGGCGTCGGCGGTGGCGGAATATAACGTAATTTATGATGTCTGCAAGGAAATGAGAGAGAAGGGAATGAGATAAGGAACCTGAATTATTAACACTAAGGGGTGTTGCTAGAAATTTGTGATCAATGGCAAAGTTGATTGCATGCAGCAATCAAAATCATTGTTTCATGCACGTTTTGTATGAAGTACAGATCACGCGCCTAAAAATGTGTGTGTTTCAATTAGAAACTTATTTGTAGTTGATTTGCAAGTGATCACAAGTTTCAAGCAACATCCTATAATATACTAATAAATGTACAATGTTGTAAACTGCATTTTGTCCATGACACTCAAGCATGGGAGAATTGCATAAAGTATCCACTTAATAATGAAACAACATTCTAATAGTATGTCTATACGTAATTGTTGCTATGTTGGATTCACGCAACAACACCATGTTCGCATGCCAGTTTGTAAAATCACTGACTGTATAAAAAAAAACCAAACCCCCCCCCCCCCTCCCCCCTGAAAAACACTTAATTATTAGTTATTTCATCACCAATGTGGTTTGAATTGTTGAGTAATACTTTCATAGACATGTAGCAATCGTCGATAACACCTGATCATTTTGGAGAATTTTGAAGAATTGAGTGGGAAATTAGTATTATTTTGCCCATTTCTTTGTTGTTTCTGTTCACTGTGGCACAATAAAAATTCAACTTCTTACCTATAGGGTGTGAAATTGCTCTGCGAAGGGATCGAAACGGGTGTAGTAAATTTCTGTGGTTGATCGCTCGGTGGCGATATGAAAATACTGATAATTTTGGAGAATTGAGAAGAATTGAGTGGGAAGTACTTTACTTTTCCCAATTTCTTTGTTGTTTCTCTACTTTGGCATGATAACGTTCCAACAACGTACCTATAGGGTCTGAAATTGCTAAGCGACGGGTTCGGGACGGGGGCATAGTAAATTTCTGTGGTTGATCGCTCAGTGGCGATCTGATAATACTGATAATATGGCACAATAACATGTCAAACACTTACCTATACGGTCTGAAATTGCTAAGCGAAGGGTTCGGGACTGGGGCGTAGTAGATTTCTGTCGTTGATCGCTCGGTGGCGGGGCTTGGAGGGGGATTGAGGGTTTCCTTAGGGTAGTTGCTCGTCCCCGTCGAACTGAACACGTCAGAGGAGCAGGACGAGGCACCGGTCGGAAGGTTGCGTTCGTAGAAGCCCGTACTGCTCTCGCCCCCGCTCCCGCTTTTCGGGGAAACCTTGGAGGAGCACGAATGGAGTTTTGTCGTCTTTGGGTGCGGTCTTCCAGAATCTGTGATGAAAATGATTGATGAAAAATAATAATGACCAAATTTTATATAAATCAGGAAAAAGAAATCCGTTTGGATGCCACGAACCATCCTTTGGATGTGGTCTTTCAGAATCTGTGATGAAAATGGTCGATGAAAATCATAATGACGATTTTTCTTTTTCAAGAAGACAAAAAAATGTTTGGAGACCAGGATTGACCAACCCTCTGAAAATGGCTAAACTGATATTCTTTTTTTTTTTGCTTTTTACTCAAATCTGAAAAAACACAAAAATTAATTAGGGCAATTGTAGCAAAATATGAGAAATATAACCCAATTTTCCCTTCAATACATGTGAGTGAGAGGCTGTAAACAATTTGTTAGTACCACTTACTGAGGTATTTATGTGTTATGTGTTCCTTTCCCAATCGATTCAACATTAGAATGGTGGAGAAATTATGATCGGCGGGGGCATTGATGTCCTTATTACCCTAACAATTCGTGAAAATATGCCTATTTCTAAGTAAATCATCACAACAAATGTAAGCTCTAGATTGTTAGCAATGGTTAAGTTATACTTACTGAGGTATTTATGTGTTATGTGTTCCTTTCCCAATCGATTCAACATTAGAATGGTGGAGAAATTATGATCGGCGGGGGCATTGATGTCCTTATTACCCTAACAATTCGTGAAAATATGCCTATTTCTAAGTAAATCATCACAACAAATGTAAGCTCTAGATTGTTAGCAATGGTTAAGTTATACTTACTGAGGTATTTATGTGTTATGTGTTCCTTTCCCAATCGATTCAACATTAGAATGGTGGAGAAATTATGATCGGCGGGGGCATTGATGTCCTTATTACCCTAACAATTCGTGAAAATATGCATATTTCGAAGTAAACCATTACAACAGATGCAAACTCTAGATTGTTAGCAAGAGTTAAGTTCTGCTCACTGAGGTACTTATGTGTTATGTGCTCCTATCCAAGATGATTTAACATTAGAACGGTGGAGAAATTTTGATTGCCTGGGGCACTGTAGTCCTTATTACCCCAACAATTAGTGAAAATATGCCTATTTCTAAGTAAATTGCTACACAAATGCAAGCTCTAGATTGTCAGCAGTGGGTAAGTGCTACTTACTGAGGTATTTATGTGTTATGTGCTCCTTTCCCGTAGTCCTTATTATCCTTACAATTCGTGAAAATATGCCTATTTCTAAGTAAATCTTTACAACAGATTCAAACTCTAGATTGTTAGCAATTGTTAAGTGCGACTTACTGAGGTATTTGTGTGTTATGTGCTCCTTTCCAAGTTGATTCAACATCAGAACGGTTGAGAAATTTTGATCGGCGGGGGCTCCGTAGTCTTCCTGGCTCCCACCTTGCTGGATGCAGCGACGTCGACAGAGGAAGAACGTCCCGATGATCATGATTGCCAAGGAGAAAGCGGCAACTAACGTGCCAACGAGGGCGGTGTTCATCCGTCGGCCGCCAGTAGGGGTGTAGCCTGGTGGCATATCACTAGGAGTCAGGTCTGTATTGCAAAAAAAAAATAGATTTAATGATAAGAAGAATTAGAACCTACATTTCATTAAATTAAGTTTGGGGAGATGATATTCAATTACATCGTGAGCTGTAGTAAAAATATTCACATAGCAAATTCTTCAATAACAAGTTAGAGGATGTTCACAGTTTGTTAATTTGAAAAAAATTGACCCAGAAGTGAATAATTATCGCATAACAAAAATATCACTGTATGTTTTCCTCATAGCTGACTGCCTCACATGCAAATTGAATGAGAATTAACATTCCACACACACATACCACAGGATGTTCCATTTACATTGCCCCATCGCTTATAACAGTCGGTAAGGATAACGGTTGGTTGGCCTTTTCAAACTAAATTTAGCCAGCATACGTTATCCTATCCTTCATATTGAATATGCATAAACAAAATATTTTCAACTCCTTAGGGAGCATTCCAGCAGAACACTTCTCTCATACTTGAATCATCCAGCATGTGCATTGCTCATATCTACACAGTAAAAAAATACCATCATACTCAGCAGTCAGTTTGTCCACATTCTGAACATACCCTATCCAAATCCTCTCCCTAGGGAGCATTCCAGCAGAACACTCCATTCATACTTACAGCTTCAGCGTGTTCATCCCTCCCATCTACACAGTCGAAAATCTCATCACACTTTGTGGTCAGTTTGACCATACTCTGACCATACCCTAACCCATGCCACTCCCTAGGGAGCATTCCAGCAGAACACTTCCTTCATACTTACAGCATCCAGCTTGTTCATCGCTCCCATCAACAGTCAATAATCTCATCACACTTTATGGTCAGTTTGACCACATTCTGACCAAATTCTACCCCAATCCATTCCCATGCGAGCATTCCAGCAGAGCACTTCATTCATACTTACAGCTTCAGCGTGTTCATCGCATCCATCTACAGTTGATAATCTCATCACACTTTGTGGTCAGTTTGACCACACTCTGCCCATACCCTAACCCATGCCACTCCCATGGAAGCATTCCAGCAGAACACTTCCTTCATACTTACAGCATCCAGCGTGTTTATCGCTCCCATCAACACAGTCAATGATCCCATCACACTCGGCGGTCAGTTTGACCACACTCTGTCCATACCCTAACCCAATCCACTCCCTAGGGAGCATTCCAGCAGAACAATTCCTTCATACTTACAGCATCCAGCGTGTTCATCGCTCCCATCTACACAATCGATTATCCCATCACACTCGGCGGTCAGTTTGACCACGCACTGACCGTTCAAGCAGGGGAACGACTGGGGGTTGGAGCACTGCGGACACTGTTCCTCGTCGCTGTTGCCATAGAGACAGTCGGGCGTCCCGTCGCAACGGCGTGACCGGTCTATGCATTGGATGCCGCTACATTTGAATTCCCCCTCATCGCACTCGACTAGAAGAAACAAAAGGAAGAGATTTGATCAATGATGCGGCTGGGTGTTGATGAAATATCCTGAAATTGTCTAAAATTTTCCAGAAAATGTCAAGAAATTTCCTGAAAATGGACTTGTCTATAGCTATTTATACATGCAGAGTTTCAGATATTAACAAAAGAATTTCCCTATGATAACGATGCCACCAGATTTATTCAATATAGAGGTTTCGAATTCATTCGTCACAGTCACAGTCTACCGGAATGATACGTCATAGTTTTGCGCGTCTGCTTATTGTTACGTCAGACGTATTTGCGCATGTAACAATGAGAAGACGCGTAAAACTATGACGTACTACTTCCAGTCGACTTTGACTGTGACTGTAAGGAATGAAATCGAAACTTCCGTATTGTAAACAATTTTTTTGCTCAGTTACCAATATTGAGCATGTTGATAAATGTAGCTAAGTCTATACATGCTCTATACAGGCATATGATACCCCCATCCCTACTCCTGCCATACTGTATAAGCCGATATTTTAGTGGATATAAATTATAGCGAATTCACATAATTTCAGACCTTTTACACATTAGCGAGTTGCTATTTTTGCGTTTTTAAACATTATCATACACAGGTCTATGAGTGAAATTGTGAGCAAATTCATGGTCGCGAAATTCTCGAAGAAAAAAAAACGGCCAAATTCAGTGATGTTTCCCTAATTTGAATGATTTTTATCAAATTCCCTGACTTTCCCATGCTTTCAATGCACAGTTGGAATCCTGTCTATAAACAATGTCAAAAACACAGCAGCCCCTTTATTTAACAGGTAAAAATGTCCTATACATGTCCTTTTTGGCATTTTGTGAAACAGTCCACCCTTCCATAGACTTGAGTTCATTCATCAGCGGCGGTGGACTCATTGAATCTCCATAGACTTTGTACACGAAAGAGACGCACATGGGACTAACGTTAGAGATAAGAGAGGTGGCTTATTTCACGATATGGCCCCTTTCTTTCCCATTCCACAAATTCGACAAAAACAAATTATTATTTAGAATGCCTGTGATCTTTTTATCACAGCTTCTCGGTAACAGCACTGTCAATCAGTGTTTATCCATGTTGGGATAAGGCAAGAATTATTTCAATTATTTATCTACCCAACACAAAAATCATTCAATTGATAAATTATTATTTAGTTGAAAAAATTAATGAGACATACCACAGTCCATTTCATCGCTCGCGTCCTCGCACTCTGAGAACCCGTCGCAACGCCAGTCAAGAGGGATGCAGGCAATGTTCCCCGAGACGCAGGTGAATGTGTCTGGTGCGCAGGTTGGGGGTTCAACACACGTCAACTCATCCTCGTCCAGGACTAAGTTGAGGGGGCAGGAACAGCGGGAGGAACCCTCAGGGGTGATGATGCAGAGATGGGAGCAACCGGCATTGTCGATCAGGCAAGGGTGGTCCTCTGATAAGAAAAACAATGAAAAATGACACAGAAATTATGAGGTATGATAATATCCTTGTCAATCAGGCCAGTGGGATCCTCTAATAAGCAAAAGAAATACAGTGCAAACTCTGTATGACGAGGTGCTTGGACCATAAGAATACCTTGTTATAGCAGTAATCTATGAACCCACTTGCCCGCATGCCCGGGGCAACGAAAGTAAGCTGCCGGGCAAGTAAATGAAATTGTCACTTGGGCAACTAACAATTTTATACTAGTTTTCCTCTATATGCAAATTTGCATTGGCCGTCAATTTTGGGCAAGACAAGCACTTGTTCGGGCAAGTGTTGGGAAAACCTGGTTGCCCGACCGGACAACTAGTGAACAAAATTCTTGTAGCACCCTGTTGTTGGGAAAAGATTTTGTACCTCTTTATATCAGATATTTCTTTATTAGATCTCTTTATAACGCATTTCCAATGTGATTCCACTTTTGTCAGATATGTTGAATAAGTTTAAATAAGGTACATTCTTCAATGATACATGAAGATTTTGAGAAAATTCATTAAAAGTGGGAAATCTTATGGCAAAAACAAGAAGAGTCTCTGTCAGTCTATTTTTCATTACACTCACCGATTAAGTTTCCATCGACGGCCAGGACGTCGGTCAAGCTGACCATCTGACCCTTGATCTTATACTGGTTCCTACCGTCCAGTTTGTCGGCCTGCTTGACCGCCTCGGCCTTGCGGTCCACCCAGAACAGATGGTCACCCATGATGGTCAAACCAACGGGGCTTGCCAGCTCAACGGTCAGTCTAAGAACATCTTCACCTGAAAATTGGATAAAAAGTTGATGTAGAAATTGGAATTTGAATTGGAATTTGAAATAGTATTGGAACTGGATTGATGGCCAGACCAACGGGGCTTGCCAGCTCAACGGTCAGTCTAAGAACATCTTCACCTGCGAATTGGATAATTAATTGGAGTTGAAATTGGAATTGGAATTTGAATTGGAATTGGAATATGAAATAGTATTGGAACTGGATTGATGGCCAAACCAACAGAGCTTATCAGCTCAACTGTCAGTCTAAGAACATCTTCACCTGCAAATTTGATAAAAAGTTGGTGTAGAAATTGGAATTGGTATTGGGACAAGAAAGAATTGGAGAGAACAAGATTGAGGTGGTCACACATGAAGGTCAAACCGACAGGGCTTGCCAGCTCAACAGTCAGTCTAAGAATATCTTCTCCTGCAAATTGAATGACAAATTTGAAATTGGAATTTCAAAGTTTGGAAAATTTGACTTTGTATTGGATATGGGATTAGAACTAACGGGGCTTGCCAGCTCAACAGTCAGTCTATGAACGTCTTCTCCTGCAAATTGGATAAAAAGTTGGAGTTGGAATTTGAATAAGAATTGGAATTCAAATTAGTATTAGAAGTAGATTTGATTAATCCGTCTCAGAACATCTTTGCCTGCAAATTTAATGACAAATTGGAGTAGAAATCGGAATTGGAAATTGGAATTTATATTCGAAAATTTGTATTTGAAATGGTATTGAAACTAAATTTGGTGGTCAAATAGAGAAGAAGGCTCTAACCGTCAGTCTCAGAAAATTTTCCCCTGGAAATCAAATTATAGATTGAAGTTGGAATTGGAATTACAATTACAATTGGAAATGACATTGCAACTAGATTTGACCGTTCATCCTATTGGGTCCGTCTAACAACATCTTTGCCTGTAAATCCAATTACTGATTTCGAGGTGGAAATGGAACTTTAAAACTGCATTTCAAAGCTTCATCAATTTGATAACTGATATTGATTATATCAGTGTTCATATCTGGCAACTGGTGAGTTTTTCATCAAGAACTATTGAAGCAAAATGGGAAAACGTGCTCTAACATCCTAAAAGAGTTAATAAACAAACATAACTGACCTCCAATTTTAGTACTGATGACATAGTCTAGTTCCTGACTGATCCAATAGATTCGCTCGCTACGATGGTCAGCGGTCAAGGTCCTCGGCCGCCCCACGCCCTCCATCACGATGACCATGTGATCCTCTCCGTCGAGGGCGGCACGCTCGATCTTCGGTAACACGCGATGGTTTGTCCAGAACATCAGGCTAAATGGAGAAGAGGAGAATAATAATAATAACAATAATATTATTTCTTTTATGGCACTTTTCCCACACCACTCAAAACGCTCTAATAATATTTTTCCCCACGTCAAAGGATACATAACAATATAAACGGCTCATAGTGCATTTCCTTAGCTCCCAAGGGAGCTTCCACAATGTCAGCCTAAGTGGCGACTACAATGTTCATATCCTACCAGTACGAATTTAAACACCTGGGTTAAGTGCACAAATGTGAGATAAATTTCTTGCTGAAGGAAGTTAACGTCATGAGCGAGATTCAAACCACCGACCCTCTAGATAAGAGGCAAGAGTCAGAACCATTACAACACAGCGTCCCCAGAGTAATTAACCATTTCGTTATCGGGCACTTTTTGAGAAAAAATCTGGCAAAGTCACTCAAACATTTTGACAAGAAAGCTCAAAAGATAAATTGTCGCTATCATGGCCATTCTTGACCCATTTAGCCTTGTGACGTTGATGATGTTAATTATGGTCCGATTGGCTGTAATAAACTAAATTAATTAAATCTTTAAAATTGGCTTCAAAATTACACAATAAAACTTATCCCTTCTACGGCATGAATGCAAGAAGGTGTGGCTTCTGAAGTTAGTCGCTACCGACCATGCCCACCACATACCCATTCCGTCGTATGATCTTGATGATGTAAATTCATGCTCAAAATTGCTCTAATAAACCTAATCAAATTTTTAAAATTTTCCTTCAAAATCATGCAAAAAAACTTACCCTTCTCCGGCATGAGTGCAAGGAGGCGTGGCTTCTGGAGTTTGTCGCTTACGACCATGCCCGCCACCTACCCATTCAGCCATATGACGTTGATGATGTAAATTCATGCTCAAAATTGATCTAATAAACCTAATTTGATTTTTAGAATTTTCTTCAAAATCATGCAAAAATCTTACCCCTTCTCCGGCATGAGTGCAAGGAGGCGTGGCTTCTGGAGTTTGTCGCTAACGACCACGCCCGCCACCTACCCATTCAGCCATATGACGTTGATGATGTAAATTCATGCTCAAAATTGATCTAATAAACCTAATCAAATTTTTAAAATTTTCCTTCAAAATCATGCAAAAAAACTTACCCTTCTCCGGCATGAGTGCAAGGAGGCGTGGCTTCTGGAGTTTGTCGCTTACGACCATGCCCGCCACCTACCCATTCAGCCATATGACGTTGATGATGTAAATTCATGCTCAAAATTGATCAAATAAACCTAATTTGATTTTTAGAATTTTCTTCAAAATCATGCAAAAATCTTACCCCTTCTCCGGCATGAGTGCAAGGAGGCGTGGCTTCTGGAGTTTGTCGCTAACGACCACGCCCACCGCCGACCCATTCAGCCGTGTGACGTTGATGGTGCTCTGATTAGCGCAGGTCCAGAAGAGAAGCCGGCTGTAGGGATCGATGGCCATGTCTGTCGGTTCAAAAGGGGCTCCACCGCCTGGGTTAGCGATGAACGTCCGTGGCTGCGGAAACAAGGAGGAATGGTAAATAGAGATAATGAAAAATCTTCAATTTCATGCGTAATATCTCTCAAATTTCTCAGAATAGAAAGGCTTCGGCCAAGAAAAAAATAGTTTGATTGACTCAACTGACCGACCTTCGGAAATTGGCCCAAAAGAAACTTTTTATATGACTTTTCATACTCTTATTTTCAAATGTAATGTGTTCCTAAAATGAAATATAAGAATAGTTAAACGAGCAGGCCAGGGTTTTTCTTTCAGAATGCTTCTGTATATATTGCAGTATGCTTTGATGTTTAATGAATTATTTGACGCTACGCCTCAGAGAGGATTACAAATCCAAAGCATCATACTCATAAAGTGCAGTGAATTTTCGTCTTTTCCGAACATTTGTCACCAGGCTTGCCGTTATTCCTTGAGATTTGGGTAGATGTGAAGCAGAATTCATATAATTCCTTTCGATTACATCTCCCCATAATGTAGCAGTATCATGCACCTTTAACATGCCTCATCAAAAATGAGCCTATCCCAAACATACCTCAACTCCATTATCGTAAGACCTCTTGATATCGTTGCTACTCTTGTCAATCCAGTACATTCGCTTCTCGTCAAAGTCGTAGGCGATGCGGCGGATGTTGCGCACACCGTTGATCGGGAGAACGATATCCGGGCTTTCCTTGTAATCGAGCGTCATCCGACTTATAGAGTTGCGTTGGCTAAACAGGAGGAACTTTTCCGGAGCTGTTTGAGGAATGAAAATAATTCCTATGATTATAGTGATAACAGGGCTCTACAATCCCACGTGATCGCTTTCTCTGGGTCAAGTGAAACAGCTCTGCAGGCAAGCATTTTTAATAGTCATTGACGTAACTGGGCATGTGACCATTTCTACATAGGCTATCAATATCAGTAGATCAAGGCTGCCAAAAATATATTTCATTATTTGCATTTTGATATTATTAATATCAGTAGATCAAGGCTGCCAAAAATATATTTC
>BQKZ01005080.1:31741-44815 GCA_036244855.1 Temnopleurus reevesii | reverse complement strand
CAATCCTTCAGCTTTCTATACATATCAACATTTCTTCATAAAACCATATATGCTCAATTTGCCAACCGTTTCAAAAGTGTTACGTTTTTATTGAGACACACTGTAGAGAATCCGGGATACATGATGATGGAATTATTCATGCTGAATCTGAAAAATTTCTTTCCAAGGAACAAATGATACAGTGAATCAGTTGGATGTGATCAGATACTGTAAAAGTTTACATTTCAGCGTACATAAAGTCAAGCGATTTCTCTGAAGTTCAGACCTTTTCACATATCATTGATTTGGAAATTTGGATATTTGGAAATTTATTCATTCGAACGTCATTGACATTAAGCAAATTATACAAAATAATGTTGTGAAAGGTTATTGTTCACAAGTCTATGGGCATTCTAACAAGTGAAAATTTTGGCAAATTCATAGTCGCGAAATTTGTGAAAATAAAACCCCTGACAAAATTTCAGCTTACAGTATATCAGGGATTTGCTTGTTTGAACCAATCAAAGATGGAATGATGCATCCATGTTCAAACCTAAAGGAATAAATTCAATTACACCTGCTGAGCGAGAATCACAGTTTAATTTATTGGAACAAAAATGTCCTATATTCAACATCTTCAACTCATTATAGTGGATGGTGATTGGGAGTATGTCTGCGAAATGACGACCGAACCGGTTCGCTACAAGAAACACACTGTAAGCATTAAAAGTTCTGTTTTTTTCCCGGTCCCATCTCTGCCACCCATGTAAGTTTTTTTGGTTCTCCGAAAATTCACCCCAAAAATTAACTTATAAAAAAAACTCTGGCAAGATACATCTTGTGTGGGAGTATGTTTGCGAGATGATAACTAACCCTATTCGCTACAAGAAACACACTGTAAGCATTGAAAGTTCTGTTTATCTTCTTTTTCAATCCCACTGCTGACACCCATTTAAGTTTTGTCAAAGTTCACGTCACATTTTACCCCACAACCAACTTAACTCGTTGACCACTGAATTCTGTAATTATCATAGACTTTGTGTAGGGATACCCATATTCAATGATTTAAAAAAAACTCTGGTAAGATACATGGTGATTGGGAGTATGACTGAAACCGATTCGCTACAGGAAACACACCGTAAGCATTCTCAGTTTATTTTCTTTTTTCGATCCCACCGCCGCCACCCATTTAAGCTTAAACAAGTTCAGCTCACGAATTCACCCAAAAAATTAACAGAAAAAACTCTGACAAGATGCTTGTTGGATGGGAGTACGTTTTGAGATGACGACCGAACTGGGCCGCTACAACAAACACACTGTAAGCATTGAGAGATCTTTATATATTTTCTTTTTTCGATCCCACTGCTGCCACCATTTAAGGTTTAATAAAGTCACCTCACATTTTGACCCCACAAATTAACTTAACCCATTGACTACTTAATTCTGTAATTATCAAAGACTTTGTGTAGGGATAACCGGTTCCCATATTCAATGGGTAAAAAAACTCTGGCAAGATGCAAGTTGATTGGGAGTATGTCTGTGAGATGATGACTGAAACCGGTTCGCTACAACAAACACACTGTAAGCATTAAAAGTTCTGTTTTTTTCCCGGTCCCATCTCTGCCACCCATGTAAGTTTTTTTGGGTTCTCGCACAAATTCACCCCACAAATCAACTAAAAAAAACTCTGGCAAGATGGATGGTGATTTGGAGTATGTCTGTGAGGTGAGGACCGAACCGGTTCGCTACAAGAAACACATCGTAAGCATTGAAAGTTCTGTTTATTTTCTTTTTTTCAATCCCACAACTGTCACCTATGTACATTTTTTTTATAAGTTCTCCCCACATACTCACCCCCGAATTGCCTTAAAAACTCTTGCAAGATGGATTGTGATTGGGAGTATGTCTGCGAGATGATAACTGAACCGTTTTGCTACAAGAAACACACCTTAAGCATTGAGAGTTCTTTAGTTTATTTTCTTCTTTTCAATCCCACAGCTGCCACCCATGTAAGTTTTTTGGCTCTCCCACAAATTCACCCCCAAAATAACTTTAAAAAACTATGGCAAGATGCTTATTGTATGGTAGTATGTTTTGGGATAACAATCGAACCAGTCCGCTACAAGAAACACACTGTAAGGACTTTTTTGATCCCACTGCTGCCACCAATATAAGTTTTTTTTTAACTTCTTCCTACATTTTTACCCCCAAAATTAACTTAAAAAAGACTGTGACAAGATGCACGTTGTATGGGAGTATGTCTGCGAGATGATAACTGAACCGGTTTGCTACAAGAAACACACTGTAAGCATTCTCAGTTTATTTTCTTCTTTTGATCCCACCGCTGACATCCATTTAACCCTTGCCAAAGTTTACTTCACATATTCAACATATTCACCCCCACAAGTCAACTTTTAGTTTGAAAAAAACTCTGGCAATATGCATATTGAATGCATTGAAAGCATTTTGTTTCGTTGTGTAGTGGTTCTGACTTGAGATCTCTTTCAATGAGAGAGACGTGGTTTGTATCCCACTCATAGTCCTAATTTCCTCCAGGAAGAAGTTTATCCATGTGCTACTCTCAACCCAGGTGAAGTTAGTACCTGGCAGAAATTTATATTCATTGAAATACATAAGCATCTAATACATGTAGATTCTATTACTAAAGCCAGGGTAATAATGCTGTATAGTAAGACTGTTAAAGGACTTCATATATTTGATTCCAGTAGATGATGGGTTAAACAGTTGACTGTTAGTTGTTTGTTTTTATTTTCAAAAATTCATCAGAATAAAACAAAATAAAATCAAAATACACAAAACAGTGGATAACGATGGATGGGTAGCCATGGGGTCATTAAACAACCGCATATGATTTAATGAATTCAAGGAACTCTTAAAATGCCAGTTTTCTTGTAGGCGCCAAAAATAGTCACGATATAAACTATTTTAAAAAAAAGTCGGTCAAAGGAGAATAGATCCGTTCGCCGTGAATAGAACTGTGCGGACACACAATGACAAGCCGGTTACGATTTGAATAGGATTACAAAGAACCATTGAAATGGTGTTCGACTTTATTTTTCGAAAATAGTTTATATCGTGTTATTGGACTGAAGGCTCATTTTTATCCAAATTTTGTTCCAGAGTTGTGCTGTATATTAACTAAACACAATGTTTTGATCTTTAGAATTTCCTTAGTCTGTAGGCATAGCATTCAATGGGTTAATGTCAGGTCCCAACATCAATTCTTGATCTTTAGCCTCGCTCCCAATGTCAAAGTCAAACCATAGGGCCAAGGACAACTATCCCAAGCTGGTTCATAATGTGGATTACTAGTTAAAGCCCCGGTCACTAGGACCCCGGAAGCAACTCGATTCACCCTGACTCGTTGTTCTGAGGCAGTTAATTGTTAATTAACAAGGAGTCGGGGTGAATCGTATTGCTTCCGGGGTCCTAAGTGACCAGGGCTTTGGGAGTTACAGGCAAATAAACCGACCCGTTCACATTCTAGTCTTTTAGAACGCAATATGCATTCGTTTTTTATGTCCATCCCATTGATTGTTTCAATGTGTTTGTGGTTATTTTGATTATACATCACATACTGTATCATTCACATGTGATCATTTATGCACTGCTTGAACTAGCCTTCGTGCAAGTCGTCTTTTGATTTATAATGAGAATCGATCAGATTTAAAAATTCATGTTTTGAAAACCAAGAACCTCTCTATATCATGGACGGGGTATAGAGTTTGTTTTTATGCACCAACCAGAAAATCATTTTTCTGTGCCTCAACGAACATCTATTCTCTAGCCTCGCACCCAATGTCAAAGTCGAGGCATAAGGCCGCGGACCACCGTCCCATGCTGGTTCACTTGTAATTCTACATAATGTGGATTATTAGTTAAGGAGTTAGAGGCAAATAAACCAGCTCGTTCACATTCTAGCCTTTTAGAATGCATATGCATTTGTTTTTTATGTCCATCCCATTGTTTCAATGTGTTTTTGGTTATTTTGATTATATAACGCATACTGTATCATTCACATGTGATCATTTATGCACTGCTTGAACTAGTCTTCGTACAAGTCATCTTTTGATATATCATGAGAATAGATTAGTTTTAATATTTTGAAAACCAAGCACCTTTTTTATATCATGGACGAGGTAAAGAGACTGGTATCATGCTTTATCTAGCAAATCATTTCTGTGCTTCAGATATCCTTTAAGATCAAGTCCCAGCTTCTATTTCCTAGCCTCGCTCCCAATGTCAAAGTCGAGGCATACGGCCAAGGACCACCATCCCATGCTGGTTCTCTGGTAATTCAATTTACATGAGGTCAATGTAGACCTTTCCTTATAAAGCATTATTACGATCTCATGCTTTCAGACATTGCTGTGCATATGAAAAGTTCCTCACCACATGCACTGCTCAGAATCAAATATAGGCACGATTCTCTCAAGCCTGCTCGGGGTGCTACATGACTTTTTGAAGCACATGCCCAGTCAGGCTAGTGAACTTAGAAATAGTAAGAATTACTTGCCTGGAAGGGAATTTCACTTGCCCGAAAGGAATCTGTTTAAAACTTGAGTTTTGAGACAGTATTAATTTTTTGCACAATCCTCAATTTGTGGAGAAATAAAGCCGACCTACTAATACTATTATGTCATTTGAGTCTGATTAATTAGACCTCAGAAGAGAATACAACAATATTTGTCTGTGCTCAAAAAAGCTTGCCCAACTGTGACTTTCACTTGCCATGGGCAATCGGGCAAGTGCTTATATTGTAGTGGAGTCGTCGTGACTCTCGTCTTTCAACCAGAGGGTCGTAGGTTAGAATCCCACCCATGGCGTCAATTTCCTTCAGCAAGAATTTTATCCACACTGTGCTGCACTCAACCCAGGTGAGGTGAATGGGTACCTGGCAGGAATCTTTATTCCTTGAAATCCCATGTGCGCTGGTGGCTGCCGGGCTAAAGCCAGGGTAATAAATGCAAAGCGCCTTGAGCACTCAGCAATGAGAGTGGATACATGCGCTATATAAATTGCATATATTAGCACCCTGCTTCTTCTGGAGTATATGGATAGAAATAAAGTTACCAGTGTCCCACCAAGTCCCACGAAAATGCATGTGTTTTGCATAGGCTTTAGTGGGACATGGTGGGATACTGTAAACTTTTTTTCTATCCATACCATATGAGCACAAAACCCACCCAAATATCATTTTTAATCAAATGACCCCAGTGCTGGCTCATAGTTTTTCTGCACTTAATTTCTGTCAGACTTTTAATCCATGAATAGTTTCCCTTTTGTAATGCTAGAAAAGTGTTGTCTTCCAAACAAAGTGAAGACAGCAAAGTTTTCAAGGAGCCTGAATTTATTCTAGCATAGCTCCCTCTTGTGGCAAATTACAGTACACTTTTGTGACAAAATAGAGTACTGACATCGGAGAAGTTGCGATAAGACTTGTGTAGTCTGCCTTGTAAAGTAACATTTATGCTGTAAAGTTTTTGCAAAATCTCTCAAAGTGAATGGTCCCTCTATGTTGATTTAACCCTTCAGGACGATGGAACACATTTTGTGTTTTGGTTAAATAACTTTTTATTGATTGTTGAAAAAGATGGAGAAGATGTATGAGAAGAAAGGGAAAACAATTCTACACAGAACCTGACCATTATCATTATGCAGTCATTTGCCATTTCATGCAGATAATTTTCTACATGAAAGTAATCACTAAAATTGCCATATATCCTTAAGTTGCCATCACAGTGAACATTTACAAGTCACTATTTTTTCTGGCAAATGAGCAACTTTTAAGTTTTGAAAACACCCTCTTGTAATGAAGATTCAATTTGGTAACATTGCTTGAAATTTAAATGCTCTAATAAGATCATTTACAACTTTAGTATTACCAATTTACGAAAGAAATAGTGAGTGACTTAGCTATAAAATGATTACTATCCCAAATGGCTTCAGGTAACTTGTCAAATACTTCATTTTCATTCAAGTAGCGGTAGTCATAACTCTTGACCTTCCTAGAACTATACAACAAATTGTCATTGATTTCTCCTATTTGATCAAATGAGTCAGGTTGTTTTATTGTTGGGGATGGAGATTTTGTTAAAGCCCAAGTACAGTTTTGGTAAAAGCGAATATTTTTATCGCCAAATTTTGTCTTCAAATCTACTTAAAAAGAAACATGATATCATGAACNAATTAATCCGACAAAATTATGAAAACGCACATGATTACGACCGAACATAAATTTTGCAAATGAGACCGACTCTAGGTAAAATTGGTCTATTTGTCCGATAGCTCTATATTTACGCTAGTCGGTCCTGTAGGTCTGTTTGCGTGCTGTCAGGCTCAAAGCAAATAATTTGTCAGTGTCGATCTTGCGAGGGTGAAAGTAAAAATGTCTAGCTTGAACCTCATTTTGAAAATTGTCAATGTATTAGGCTTATATTCATTTATGTCGGACTCGTGAGCTGTCGGACTCGTGGGCTGTCGGACTCGTGGGCTGTCGGACTCGTGGGCTGTCGGACTCGTGGGATGCTCCCGTCCCATCAAGTCTCACAAAAATGCATGTGTTTTGCCTAGGATTTGGTGGGACATGGTGGGATACTGTTAACTTTATTTCTATCCATACCATTAATCCAGACTCTGGCTGTTTTTTCTATTTCCGCTCTCCCTCTCTTGCACTGCTCCCATTCATGCATTCAACCCCACGGACGGCGCGATCCCCTCAGATACAGTCCAGGCAGTGGACTATCCATACCATATGATCACAAAACCCACTCAAATATAATTTTTGATCAATTGATCCCAGTGCTGGCTCATAATTTTCTGCACTTAATTTCTGTCTGACTATTTATCCATGAATAGTTTCCCTTTTGTAATGTTAGAAAGATGTTATCTTCCAAATGAAATGAAGACAACAAAGTTTTCAAGGAGCATAAATTCATTCTAGCATAGCTCCCTCTTGTGATAATATACAGTATACTTTTGTGAAAAATAGAGTACTGACATCAGAGAAGTTGCAATAAGACTTTTGTAGTCTGCCTTGTAAAGCAACATTTATTCTGTAAAGTTTTTGCAAAAGCTCTCTAAGTGACGGATCCCTCGAAGTTGATTTAATCCTTTCAGGACAATGGAATACATATTGTGTTTTAGTGAAAACAACTTTTGATTGATTGCTGTAAAAAATATAGATGTATGAGAAGGGGAAAAATTCTACTCAAAACCTGACCAAATTGTTCAACCATGTACCGATTTATGCATAGAAGTTTCCTTATGAAAATAATCAAAAGAATTGCCATATAACACTATTTTCAGGCTAATTTGCAACCTAAAATGAAGATTGAACTTGGTAACATTGCTCGAAATTTAAATGCTCTGATATGGATAATTTAAAAGTTTAGTATTACCAATTTACGAAAGAAATAGTGAGTGACTTGGCTTGACTTGGGTTACATGCTAGTAATTTGTGTTTTTTGTAAATACTTAATTTTCATTCAAGTACCGGTAGTCAAAATTCTTGACTTTCCTAGAACTTAAACAAAAATTGTCTTTGATATTGCCTGCTTTTGATCAAATGAATCAGGTTACAAGTCTTTTGTTGGGGGGGGGGGGATTGGGTTAGACCCGATGGACGTAGAAGTCCAAGGCTAGACCTATTCTTTTATTTTGGTTTATTGATTGTACTCCCTCAGGCTATTCTGTTTCTTGAAATATGTAAATATATCCAGGTTATTAACCTATTATATTTATATTAGAGTACTTGTTTTTCGTCATGGTAATGGAGTAGATTTGGCCATCAAGATTTGTCACTTTGTTTCCTGGTGAGTGTATGTTCTGTATAATTGCATTTCCATTGTTTATATTTTATGGCATATTACCCTAAAGTGGGACAAGATGTGGGACAAGTGGGACAAGGCAAGACTCATGTGTTAAATTTTCACTGAGCTTCTATCATAGTCATTTTTCTTGAGTTATCTTTTTATTTTCTCAATAGGTAAAACTAAATTTGTGTAATTTTTCCATTGGTGTTTTAAATGTCTGGAAGGCAAGTAAAGATTCCAACTGGATCTAGGTTTGAGTTTTTTTGTCTTGTCAATGAAATCATAAATTTCCCCCACATTGTTATTATTATCAGAACTTCTGCCTTTGTCAAGAGAAAAATATTCATGTTTGTCAGGTGCATTAGCAAGTATTGCACTCGAATGGGGGAGGGGGTGGACAGCAAATTTACAGAGGACGCATTCATCCGTTCCTCCATTTTTCCATGACTTCTTCAATTTTTCATGTCTTTGCACATTTTTACACCAACCCTCTACTTACCTGTTTATGAGGTTGTAGACTTCAATCAATGAACAAAAAAAAATTAAAAAAATTGAGTCTGATTTCCAAGACTATGTGTCCTCAGAGGAGGTTACCATGGATGAATCGGTTTGAATAGAAATTAAATAGTTTTGACCAACACTTTGAAATTCAAGTTAATCAAATCAAAGAATTTCGATGAACCAAGTTTTCTCCGCATACAGACATGATTCCACAATTTCGAAGGGATTGGAATAGGCGAGTTTTCTTATATATTCAAATTTATGTGCTCTTAACGTAGTTACGTGGTATTCCATAGACCAGTTGATAACAATAAGACTATAATAATTGGTATCCAGTTTGCATACATTACTTGTTGCTATATCGGGCAAGCCTCGGGCAAGCTTTCTAGTTGTCAAGAACAACCTTTGTGTTAGAGGCATGCATAAAATTTGCATCTATTAGTAAACCCGCCTATTGAAAGGGAATGCTCCAAACCATTTCTGTTTTACCCCCTCCTCCCAAAAAAGAAACTACATTAATGATTTGTGAAATATCCTGAAGTTTGTTGGTAAAACAAATATTTCTTTTAAAAAATTCCAATGAGTTCTGTAAGGGAAAATCTTGTAAATCACATTTTCTTCACCCTAATTCCTAATTAATCGAAAGGAAGCAATTGACTAAGTGGACATTTCCTGTTAGAGATCGCAATGTGTCTTTCATTTTACACAGAGTCAAGTTTTATTTGCGATAAAGCCCTACCAGTGTGAATTTACTTTAATCTAGGTCTCTCCCCCCCCCCCCCCCCTCCCCCCGAAAAAAATGGTTTTGATGCCCTCCACTGATCGACTCACAAAAAAATGCCTGACTTTCACATCTGTTTTTTTGTTGTCTTTTTTTGTTTTTCACCAAAATATAAGTGAAAATCACAGTAAAATTATGAATAAACATGTTAATTATGACCTAGAAATAGTAGAAAAAGGTCATCGACTTTTAGTCCTGTTTTACGCTGTAATGTCCTCAGAAAATTGTTTAAATTGTGTTTGAAAAATTAAAAAAAAAAAGTAATTTAAAATATCTTTTGTCATTGGAGGGCACCCAAACAATTTTTTTGGCTAATCGTTGAGGAGAGAGAGCATGATCTAAGCAAGCCCTGCTGATAGATCTATCCCTTCAATACAAACCCTATCAATGAGTGTGTTAACACAAAAAGTTATCTGTATTGTGATGAATGTATGATGAACAAATATGAACACACCCTATACATTATGAACAAATGATTTCATCTGCATTGCAATGAAAATAGGCCAAGCCAGTGTGAATGCGCCCTATACCTTGTGCACAAGCCATGCTAAATTGTGTGTTCATACAGAAAGTTGAGGGATGGGAAGTCTCCTTGATGATCGACAGTAAGCCACCCGTGTAGGAACACACCCTTCCCTATACTTTCTAACTAACCTGATCAAATTGTAGTTAGAGTTTCACTGCAGTCTGAACACACCATATTGCCAACTAAATTAGCCATTTCCAATTCCTAAATTGCGATGAGAGTACCACTCCTGTGTGAACACAGCCAGTGCCTACTAAACATGCAGTGTGAAATTACCCTCTAATTTCTGAGCAGTGGGAGTTATCAGACCACTGCACTATGAACCCATCTTATGCCTACTAAGCAAGCCCTTTCTTATACTAGGAATGAGAGTAAACCATGTATGTATGAACACACCCAATGCCTACTAAACAAGCACTTGTTTAGCCATTGGCCTATTGTCAATGTGTGAGAGAGCGTGTATTATACTCCCCCACACCATACCCCCCCCTCCTCTATTGTCCATGTGAGAACGACCATGTATAATACCTCGCATAGCTCATCGGTAGGGAAGTAGCGTTCGTAGCGACGGAGGCTTTTGTGCGACGGCGGCGGAAAGCGCTCCACTGTCAGCCAGCGAGAGAGGGGACGTGATGAATGGGTTTGCGATTCATTGAGGATTACTGGCGTGTGTAAGCGTCTGCACTGTAGGACCTGCTCTGTATATTTCTGCCATGCATATTTGGAAGATAGACCACTGGAACATATATGGATTATATACAAGAAGGACATTCATAGGTGAGTTATATCCTTACTTTCTACCTCATTTTTACACATATTTTACTAAATAAAACATTATGATCAGAGAGCTGCCAGCTCTCACTAGTTGAGTGTCAGACTCATTTTTTTGGTCATTTCTCGCTCTCAAAATTTTGTTTCATTTCTATGCATTTATATTGATCTTAGTCATTTTATGACAAAATTATATAATTAGTGTAAATGACAGTCTCACTCTCAGCTACTTTCCGATGCTGGCAGCAATGTAATCACTGATATGAAATGATAATCTCATTATATTGATGTATATGCTATGATATCTCATGATAAGTTAATTTCAAGTAATTTCAAGATCATTGAATTTTAATGAATTCTTGTAAACACATTCTGAGGAAGATAATAGTTTTTCATGAACTGTATTAGACTATTACAGCTGAATAGCTTCCAAGGAATTTGTGATTGCACATTCAATAAGTATATTCACATTATTCAAGATATTATACATATTGAAATTGTAATAAAATCCTGAATATCCTTTTTTTTAATGGAATATTGTCAAACTTTGAATATCATTATTAAATTAAGATGAGAATTGATCTCATTCGATTTCATTTGATTTTGATTGAGCTTTTCTACTCTTGTTTACAATAACAACTCATCAATGAATAGAATCTGAAATTCAACATTTGTAAAATAGTGACAATGCATTCAACAAATATTACAAATATAAATAAAATTCTTCTAATAATTCAATACCGTTAAGAAAATATGAAGCTACATCTATACCAAACCCATCTTCTCCCAATTATACATTTAAAAGTCTGCAATTTGCTTCGAAGGCTTATACTTGTAATTCACATGTAATAAGGCATTCTCCAATTAAAAGAGCATTGATGCAAACTCAAATTATTGATTATTATCTACAACGAGCATGTCTTGTACATATGTGAGCCCACACCATTCATTGTCATACATATTAATCTATTCAGGGATAGGAATTCATATTCACCTTTTCTTCCTCAATTTTGCAACATGAATATTTTCTTCTTATCTTCATGGTACTTTATTAAAGTAATTTTTTTCAGATGAGATATATTCTTCCTCTGAAAGGGCTCTAGATTTAAAAAAGAGGCAATTTCTTACATACAATTGAAATTCACATGAAAATATAAGCAGATTTCTAGATAGGCATGGAAAAAGCATGGAAATACATAATAATAATAATAATATGAATACTTATATAGCGCCGTTATCCACCAGGCTCTGATGCTCATGGTGCTCAACAGAAAACAATACATTACAAAAACATGTGTATAACCCAATTACTTTAGCTTTTATTGCTTTCCAAATGTAATATTCAAATTTGGCTCTATTCTTTAAAAAGTGAACAAACAAACAAATGTTTAAGTTCAGAAAAAATGGACCTTATTCAATAACATTTTTGGTGGGGGAACAGAATGAGGTTTAGAGGTTTCAAAGCTACTCGTCCTTTGAAAAGCACTGTTATAGAAATACAAAATAAATCATGATATCCCATGAAAGTTGTACAGGGGCTCCTAAGATAATTGTTACGTTCAGGTCACTTGTTGCCAACCACTAGACCTCCCCCTCTGTGTACCTGATGAAATAGACTTCCTTTTGCCATTAGGAACTCGTCGATTGTGGTGTAACCAGAATTTTGAAAATAAAGATAATGATTATAATAATAATAACAAACTGGCATTTATATAGTGCATAATCAGGCGTATTGCTCTCTGCGCTTCACATTATTTTAGCCTATCTTGAGTTAGAGGTACTGGCCCGTATTCTGATGTCAGGTTTCACTTTAATAAACTCGAGTTTAAATCTGTGGTTTACGTATGGGTAGCCCATAGTGTCAAAACTTTATTTAAACTGTATAATTCTTACGTTAACTGCTCTCATTTCCAATGCTCTAATAATGTAGACAATTATTTAAGTTTTTATTCCAAGATAGTTTTTAATACTATGAGTGCAAAATGATCTGGTAAATTAAACACCGACTGTTATAGATTCAAGCCTCTTTTGGCTTCCTATACTTAAACCAAAGATTTAAACTCTAGTTTAAGTTAAACCTGACATCAGAATACAGGCCACTGTGTTTAGCTTGTGCTTGAACACTTCAAGAGAGTTTGATGACTGAAGTTCATGTGATACTGGTTGGTTCATATCTTTGATCCACAGACGTCAAAGCTACATTCACCCTTTTTAGAACCAACCCTAGAAATATTCAATATCAGTGAGTCTATACTGGGTTCAATCAATATAAAAAATGGTAAATGTAAATCAAACAAAATTATTACATTTTGCAATGTAATTTTTAGGATGTCCATATGTGCTGGGAAGGGAGGGGGGCTTAAAGTTGTGGCATGATTGCAGGATATAGGGTTTCTTTGTAAACTATGTAGGTCTGACCTTGACCAACCTAAATTAATTATCAAAATGATATTACTTGACCTGCAAGATAGTTCCTATGTCTAAACCCAGTGTCTACCTATTCCTGTTATGTAAAGTGACTACCCAATTTCAGTCAACAATGAGGTAATTAGGAACCTTGTAAAGAATGAATATAGAAATGCTATGAGATAATTCCCTTTAATTAAATTTTAATCTTCAGATCTCAGCATGAAGAATCCTTTTTCATGAAATGTCATTTAGATCCAGTCATCCCACAGCCA
>BQKZ01005080.1:8978-31324 GCA_036244855.1 Temnopleurus reevesii | reverse complement strand
GGGGGGAGGGTTGATTTGGTCATTTTGTGAGGTCAGTTGAATATGCAACTGAAGGAAGTTCTCCTTTTTCTACGATGAAAAAAGGTGATTGATATTGTGTTCTTATGCTAATGTATGCCCCTAATGTACAGTGTAACTCTCACACATTTCAAATCTAACAGGAAGGGGATATCTTATTGATTACAAACTTTAGACTGAACTAAGAACAAATGTATACACTCTTTGAGAGTTAAATAAATAGTATCATTGAAAGTAAATTGGGCATCCCTTTCTCACATTGATATTAAGGGTTTGGTATTGTCTGTGTCAAATATAGTTTAGCTCTTATAGTACATTGTAGCCATTGACAGTATAACGGTTAGGCCAAAACTGTTGGATGCCCTAATTTTTAATTTTTTTAATTTTTTTTTTTTTTTTTTTTTTTTTTTTGGGGGGGGGGGGGGGGCAGATAGAATTTGTCTGACGGAAAAAGTTTTTTTTCTGATATCAAGGGCTTGGCATTGTGTGTGCCAAATAAATTTTAGCTCTTATAATACAATGTACCTTTCTTGTAGCCGTTGACAGTATAACCGTTAGGCCCCCCTCCCTAAAATTTGTTTGGATACCATCAAAATGGTATTTTTGAAAAATAACATTGTTTTTCTTGTAAATTAGTATCAATGAAAGTAAATTGAGTGTCCCTTTTTCACATTGATATCAAGGGCTTGGTATTGTCTGTGTCAAATATAGTTTAGCACTTATAGTACATTGTAGCCGTTAGGTTAGGGCAGAACATTTGGATGCTCTTAAATGTTTTTAATTTGGTTTAAATAACATCTGTCAGTTGAAAATTGTTTTTTTTTTCTGATATCAAGGGCTTGGTATTGTTTGTACCAAATAAAGTTTAGCTCTTATAGTACATTGTACCTTTATTTGTAGCTGTTGAGAGTATAACCGTTAACCCCCAAAATTTGTTTGGATACCCTCGAATGGTATTTTTGAAAAATAACATTGTTCGCTCGGAAATTGATTGTATCATTGAAGGTAAAGTGAATGTCACTTTCTCACATTGATATTAAGGGCTTGGTATTGTCTATGTCAAATAAAGTTTAGCTCTTATAGTACATTGTAGCCATTGACAGTATAACTGTTAGGCCAAAACATTTGGATGCTCTAAAATGTTTTTTTTTTAAATAGCATCCGTCAGTTGAAAAGTTTTTTTCTGATATCAAGGGCTTGGCATTGTTTGTGCCAAATAAAGTTTAGCTCTTATTATCTTGCAGCCATTGACAGATAATGGTCAGATAACAAAAATTGTTTTGAATGCCCCTAAATGCTAATTTTGACAAATAAAATGGTTGTTAGGAAAAAGTTATTTTAAAAATCTATTTTTGTAAACATAATTATGCACAACTCATTGAGAAAATAAGATTTGGAAGGGAGTGAAAAGCTAACCATGAACTGAAAATTACTTTTCAGGTCATATTCCACATGTTTATTCATAATTTTGCTTTGATTTTTCAATTTGAGTGAAATTTTTAAAAAGAAATTTCAGGTCACGCCATCTCAGAGGGTCTGTCAGTTTCGGTTGAGGGTGTCCAAACATTTTTTTTAGGGGAGGGGCGTCTTAGAATGGAATTTCTGAAATCTATCAGAATGTTCGCCAAAAACTATATTTTTGCAAAATCATCAATTCACAGATTTCTGAGTTTACCACAATACATTGCAAGAAAAATAGATAATTTCCAGCGGTGATTATGTTAATCAACATTGATAAAGCTATTTCATTGCTTTTCCCTTACCCAAAATAATTGTTTTTTTTTATTCAATCAATGCCTTTATAGGTCCAATAGGTTATTTCAGTTTATGTTTTGAACACTTATCGTGTTTGAAATAAGACTTACAGCCACAGAGCATTAATGTGACTTTTCAGCAGGTCTTATTCTACAAGATCATGTGTAAATTTACTTGACATGTTCAGATGAATAAAGAGGAAAGTAGTCGAGCCTGTGCTGTTTTCGAAGTTCCAGTCTGAAGAGTACACCCAAACAGTTTTCTTCTTGATTTATTTGTACAATATGTACTTGTCATACATGTACATGTAGGAAGATTCAGGCATGATACAGGGTCAGGAAGATTTTTCACTGTCAATCTCCACAGGTGAGACAAGCAACAATTTTAAAGCTTTTATAAAGAGAAGATAGAAAAAGAATAGAAAAAAAAAAGGTTTTCACTAATCATGAAAATGGAGAGATTATTCAGGACTAAAGGCTTGACAAGCGAAAAGCAAAAAAGCAAAAAGCTAAGTAGAGGAAAAAGGAAAAGAAGAGAGAGATGAAAAGGGTATTCATTAAAGGCCAAGTACAGTTTTGGTAAAAGCGAAATTTTTGTCACCAAATTTTTACTTCAAATCGGTATAAAATGAAACATGATATCATGAGCATGTTGTACAAAAGATTGTGCAAAAAATGAACAAGTTTTGAAAAAGTTATAACCTAAAATGTGCAAAATATTTCATCGACGCTAATCCAATATTTTCTTTTTTGATGAAGGACAACTTCTCATGCATAGAATTGGATGAAAATTTCAGAATTTATTCTTTGTGTATTCCTTTTTATCATGCTTTACTCAAGTCTTGGAAATAACTTTGTTTATGCCCGATAAGAAGCAAATTATTGTTACAACCAATAGAGGGCGCTAAATACGTTTTAACAGTCAAATTTAAATTTTCAAAAGAATTAGCTCGTAGAAAAATATGATATGGTCTTAAAATGTGTATAAAAAACTGTATGTCATGGTAGATATCGCCAAAAATTCACATTTCTTAATCCTCACCAAAACTATACTTGCGCTTTAATCGGGAGATTGGTAAGATTCTTTAGGGCCAAAGGCTTGACAAGCAAAACAGAAAAATAGCAATAAAAGAAATTCTAATAGGAATGAAATGTAAGATATAATAACTAGATTAATGATACATTGTAAGTATTGGACTGATGTACAAAAAATGTCACTTCTAAATGGGATAGGTTGGCATATGCTTTCCGACCCTCTAAAAATGGCCCAACGTAAACTTTTTTCTTTTTCTTGCTTTCCATAAAATTAAAATATCTCAGTAAAATTATGAATAAGCATATGAGATATGAGGTGAAAAGATATTCTGAGATGTTCTTTAGCTTTTCATCTCTTTTTAAGCTTTGTTTTCCAAGGAAATCGTTTCAATTGTGTTCGATATTTTTTAAATGGCAATTTTTTTTTCTGACAAACCAATGCTTTTTTTCCAAAAAAATTGGATTTGATGGCATCCCAAATTTCTTTAATTAGTCTAATGGTTAATATAGTTATGGATGTGCTTAGGATATGTCTTATCCAACATTTGGGTATGGGCGAGGGTTGTTCCTCTATCTCTTCACTCCGCACTCTCTATCCTAAATACTTCCTAAGGATTATTACCCATAGGCTCATGGGAAAAAAAAATTAATGAATTAAAAATGCTAAATAAATTATGAATACTAAATGGAAGAAGGATACAGACGAAAAATTGTTTCTATAAAATGGGATAAGGTGGAATAATTCTTTATTGTTAAAAATTGTCTTCAATTTTGAAGATGTGTATTTAGCCATGAACTTGATTTATGAGTATTTGAGGTATATTTCCTTATCCATTTTGCTGTCTGTCATTAAAGCTCAAGTAAAGACTTGGTAAAAGCAAGTATTTTTCCTCCAAAATTTAGCTTCAAATATAGATAAAGTGAAAGACAGTCTCGTGAATATACAGGTCTTGCACAAACAAATTTGATTTTACAAAAGGAATCAGTTCATAAGAAATTATGCTCCATGTATGGTGTTGACAAGATATGTATGTCATGAAAAAGATCCCGTATAGTTCACATTTTAATAGTTACAAAAATTATATTGGGCTTGATGTACTTGGGATATTTCTTATCCAAATTTTTGGTACGTGCGAGGGGTGTTCCTCTATCTCTTCACTCCACACTCTCTATCCTAAATACTTCCCGAGGATTATTACTCATAGGCTCATGAAAAAAAAAAATACTCGGAATAGATGTGTTTCTCAAACTATATATTTGGGAGTGTCCATAATGAAAGAATTATGGAATACTAAGATAAACTTTATTTGCGATATAAACACAATTTTTCTTGGGCTGGACAATTTTCAGATTTTCTGTCAGAGTCAGGATGTAGATTCGTTGGTTGGTTTGTTAACTTTGATTATTCATGGTAAAAACAAAAATATATAAATTATGCCCAAATTCAGCTGCAAGCTATTCTTCAGTGAGGCCATGCTAAAAACAATTACAAAGTTTAAGAAATATGCATATACATGTAGAAATTTCAATCAAAGCTAAAATTTTCAGGTGCAGCCCAAGTCTTTAAGTCACAGATGTTCCGTGAGACGTTTTCAAATACTTTGACGCATCTCATTTATAGGTCTCTGAATTGGATGGTGTAAATCATTTCAAAGCCATATGAAGTTTTGGTAACTCTGAAAAATAAATTCAAATAAGAAAAAAAAAATCAAATTGTGATGTAACTCTTTGTGCGTTCACCCGTAAACCCCCTGTGTGTTGCATTATTTAGGGAGTGCATACATGTACACAAGCGAATCTGTGCAAAAGTGCGAAGGAAATAGGCCAACGGATGTTCATTGACACAAAGAAAACGTGGAATGAGTTAACTCCATATTTTCATAGAAAAGTTATTTAAAGTTAATAAAAGTAGTACTTAAAACAGGGGATTTGGTAGTAAATATCAAGGATATATAAAATGTGTATCCTTACAGTTTGTGAGTCATGATTTCTTTCGACTTACGAGATGTAGGAAGCAAACTAAATACTGGACAACTGGGTTTAAAGAGCTCTGTCTGTTCTATTACTATTCCCTTAATTGTTATAAAAACCATTAGTAATTTGATGTCATTTCAGTCTAATGATCCATTGGTATTTTTTATTGCAAAAAGCAGACTCATCAAATCTTAATTGCATTGGTATAACGCTCGTTGAAGTACCATCAAGAAGATAAAATTATACTTAGTCTCCTAATGTATTGATAAAAGTTATTGGTCCAGTAATCCTTTTTTTATTGATCGGAAAATGGGTCTGGAAGAAAATTGGTTTGTGCAATGAGTTCCATTTCCTTAAAAGTAGAGTTCGTTAAATCCAGGGGCAATTAGAATTTTCCAGTCAAATAAAGTGACTAGGTTTAATATAAAATGATCTGAAAATCATACTAACTAGATACTTGGTCATTTTAACCAGAAACCAGTTACTATTTTACTAGTAGAAAAGCAGGCGCCCAGTCAATATTACTGTAATTTTTTGGGGGAATTATTTCTCAAAATGTGGAAGAAAGTAAAAGGCAATCCATGTCTACATGAACTATCTTTTATAAGAAGTTTTAGAGTTACCCCTGGATATCCTGTTGAAAACCTGAGAAACAAAATGAATGAAAAAAGTACATTTGGGTAGTTTTTTAATTTGTTTTTCAATAAGATTAGTTTGGTCTGTTGGAAAAAGTTTGTAGCTTCTAGCTATCTTTTTATTTTGCGGCTCTGAAGATTTTCTCTGTCTTAATTAGAAGAGACGGTGAAAGCTAGCTGGGAAATCAAAGTGTTGATTGAAGCTTTAATTATATTTGATCATCCCCAACCGATTATCACTTATAAAGTGTATTTTTTTATTTGTATATTTCCGATAACAAGAAAGAAGTTACAGGCACTACATGTCTAAAAAAAGCTTTTACAAGAGGTTTTAGCATTATGCTACTTCTGAAATTCTTTTAAACTTGAAGTACAAAATCAATAAAAAATCAATAGAGATAAAACCATGGAATTCCCCTTCCCCCTATCATCTTCATAATCCCCCATTCATGCATGACCTCTAGAGTACTCTAGAGTACATGTGTACAAGATCCGTGGAGGAGTCCATTGTGATGCTATTATTATTCATTACGACTTTTATTATGCTAGGAAATCAATATTCTCATTCCTTGTGTGTTGTAGTCTTGAAGCATAGACCTAAGTCATGGTAGTTTATTTTTAATGATACAGTGAAACCTCTTTATAATGAGGTCCTTGAGACCATGAAAATTACCTTGTTATATCAAGTTCATCACTATATCAGGGTAAAAAAAAAGAACTATGAAGAGCTGGGACCAATAGATTCACCTTGTTATAACACGTATCTCACTGTATCTGACCTCTTTATAACGAGGTTTCACTGTACATCCCAATTCGGAGTATACTCACATATCTAGAGATATCCTCACAGTGATTGAAATATATTAAAGTTCACATATTGGCAAATGAAGGAAATAACTGAAATAACTCATGAAGTGCATTTGTATAGCTAATTTTATAATTCAAAATGGTCAAGTTTTTGTTAGTATTCCCCTAACGAAGGAGACAGGTGACTCTTAAAATTCTGGACCATTTTTAATTATTGAATTGGCTATGCACTACAGTGGAAACTCATTATAATGAGGTGCTTGGGACCATATAAAATACCTCTTAATAATCTCTTTAAAGGAAAGTTTAAAAACAAAAAGTTATTATAAGAGGACCAGATTTGTACCTCTTTATATCAGGTATTTCGTTATACCAGATCGCTTTATAGCGAGTATCCACTGTACACCGTTCTTTTGATTTATTTCTTTGCAGTGCTTAGATATGGGAGATCTGTTTTTGGTATAAGATGATCCATGTAAACATGGTTTTAATACATTCATTCATACAAGTTGCACTCAGCAAATAAAAAACAGCATTGTAATCCCTTCTCTAGTCTCTTTTAGGCTATGCTCATTGGAGCATGGCATTATTTCACCCTTGCCTAGCCAAGAGTGAAATTGAGCTTTTTTAGGGGGAAGGGGAAAGGACATCTTGTCTTTATTAGTCTATATTTAGATTTCTAACGGCAGTTTGCAATGATAGTGTATCAATTGAATGTGACACTTTGTTATGATAATGTCCGGAAAATGAATGTCTGCAAGATGGAACAAGACTTGCATAAATTTGCCAATTGATTAGGCCTGAACATCTCTACTCTGCATTCATACATATAACAAAGTTTCACAGTTAGCTTGTAAAGTAAAAACTTTCATTTGCTTTCCCATTTCCTTCTGATTCTTGTTTTTCTGACTTTAAATGTAGAAAAGTAGATTTTTTAAAGATCAGACTGACCATACCCATAATTTAAAAAATGCCACTCTTTGGACAACCAAGTTATTTTTTTATCTTAGGCCCAGAGTGGCATGCTTAACAGTTATAGCCAGGGTAATAATATGGTGCCAAGTATCAAGTGCAGTAGAATATATGCATATAGTGATTGCGCTGTATAAATTATCCTGTTACAGTGAAAACTCAGTATATCAAGGTGCTTGGGATCATCAAAAATACCTTGTTATAGCAGTAATCTCTTTAGAGTAGGTTTAAAAAACAGTAAGTTATGCCTCTCTATATCAGGAATTTCGTTAAAGCACATCTCTTCATACAGAGTTTTCCACTGTATCATTATTATAAATTATGATATTATATTTAGGTGGTCTGTCATTCGTATTAAATAATTATTTGTGTTTGTTTCTTGTTTTCAGCCATTTGGCAGATGTAAGATGAAACAAAATGGAGAGAAGGGGTCACCAGTCCACATCCCACCCAGCANGTCCATTGTGGTGCTATTATTATTCATTAAGACTTTTATTATGCTAGGAAATCAATATTCTCATTCCTTGTGTGTTGTAGTCTTGAAGCATAGACCCAAGTCAAAGTAGTTTATTTTAGTGACATATCCTATTTGGGGTATGGACATGCAACTAGAGATGCATCTTTACAATCCTTGAAATGTATAATACACTGTAGTTCACATATTGGCAAATGAAGGAAATAAATGATATAGTGCATTTGTATAGCCAATTAAATAATTGAATATGGTCCCGTTTTTGTTTATATTCCCCTAACGAAGGAGACAGGTGACTCTGAAAGTTTGGGACCATTTTTTTAATTATTAAATTGGCTTTACAAATGCATTACATAGTTCTTTTGAGTTATTTCCTTACAGTGCTTAGATAAGGGTGATCTGTTTCTGGTACAAGATTATCCATCTAGACATGGTTTTAATACATTCATTCATACAAGTAGCACTGAACAATTAAAAAAAACAACCTTGTAATCTGTTCTTTAGTCCCTTTCAGGCTATGCTCATTGGAGCATGACATTATTTCACCCATGCCTAGCCAAGAGTGAATAGAGCTTTTTTGGGGGGAAGGGGAAAGGACATTAGTCTATAATTAGATTTCTAACTGCAGTTTGCTATGATAGTTTATCATTTGAATTTAAAACTTTGTTCTGATAATGTCCGGAAAATGAATGTTTGCAAGATGGAATAAGACTTTCATAAATTTGCCATTTGTTTAGGCCTGAACGTGTTCACTCTTCATTCATATCTTAGTTTCATTAACCTAAAAAGGTAAAGTGTCATTGGCTTTTCCATTGCTGTTGGGTCTTATCTTCTAGACGACTAATGTTAAAAAGTAGAAAAGTAGATTAAAAGAATAATAATGACCAAGCCCATTAATTAAAAAATATTGCCACTATTTGGACAACCAAACATTTTTATCGTGGTAAAGAATGATTGAAGAGAGTTGATCAGTTGTCTCACGATGTGCAAACGTAGAACGTTAGTATAGTGACGTTTTGGCTGCTGTATACTGCTAGCCTTCATCAGACTAGATAATGTAGATAGACTACGCTGCACGCGTCTTATATTGCCACGGGAGAGACAACTGATCAACTCTCTTCAATTATTTTTATTATTATAAACTATTTGATATTTAGGTTGTCTGTCATTCTTATCATGATTATTTGTGTTTGTTTCTTGTTTTCAGCCATTTGGCAGATGTAAGATGAAACAAAATGGAGAGAAGGGGTCACCAGTCTGCATCCCACCCAGCAGTGAATGAAAATGGGATAGGCTACCAGTCATCAAAGACAAGAGATGGTGGAGTATCAAAGCAAGACCTGCTCCAGAGATTACGAGCTAACAAGAATCGTCAGAATGGTCAGGTTGTCACCGGGACATCTGCATCAGCGGAAAGAACTAGAACTAGTCCTGGAGGTAGACCACAGATAAGTCCGACTGGGCGGCCTCAAACAAGTCCAAATTCTGCAGAGAGGCATTACGTTAGTGCTGCAGGTAGACCTCAAACTAGTCCAGGTTATAGAGGGAATCAGCAGGTTAGTCCTACTGGAAGACCACACATTAGTCCTCCGGAAAGGCCACAAGTTAGTCCTGCGGATAGGTCACATTCTAGTCAAAGGCCTACTGGGAAAATACAATCTGGTCCAAGTCCTCAGGGGAGGCCACAAAGAAGTTTGAGTCCAACAGGAAGGCCCCATGTTAGTCCTCCAGGAAGACCTCAGCCTGGTCCAAGACCAACTGGGAATTCCCAAAATGGTCCAAGTCCAACTGGGAAGCCTCAAAGTGTTCCTAGTCCTACAGAGAACTCTAATAGTGTGCGAGTCGAGGTTGAAGTCCATGCCAGTATTGCCCCAGACCAAAGCTCGGACAGAATACGCAGGAGGCGACGCAGCTCAACTCAGCCACATACTGTCATAGCCTCGGGTAGTCCTGACCAAGAGAACAATGACCCTGTTGTGCCACCACGACGGAGGTACTCTACTCAATTATTCGCAGAGAATAGTACTGACCAAAAGCTAGTTGGTCAACACAGGGAAAATGTTGTTAAACCAATACCCAGACAACGTCGTTCTCGTAGCCATGATCGTGGTCTTACGGAACGAAAGCAATCAGAAAATGACAAAGAGGTTTTGATAAAACAATATGATCTACTGCAGCAGCAAAAGAAGCAGCAGATGGAGAAAGAGAAGCAGCAAAGAACTTCAAGAGAAATGCAGAAAGTTAAACTTAAAAAGGATTTGGAATTGTTAAGTGAACATGAGAGGAGGGTTGTCCACAATTTGCAAAAGGTTGAAGATGGCAGTGTTATGACAGAGAGGAATATCAATTGGGTTCGGAAGCAGCAACAGTCGGTAGAGAGGCATCAGACTGCCAAGAATCAAGGTAATAGCAAGCAGCAGTACCCTGAGGTACCTCCTAGAACTGGACATAGGCAACCCCCTCAACAGGCTCAACATCAACTCCGTGAAGCACCCAGGACTAATGAAAGGCAACCGCCGCAACCAGCTGAGCGCTCACGCCGAAGACGCTCTCAGCAGATTGGTCAGGCACAACGGCCGACCCAGGAAAGACCATCTCAGGAAACACCACCTCCAGTGAAACCAAAGCCACGAAGCCCAGAGCAGATCATGACCCAGTCTGCTCCAATGCCTAGACCTAGGACACCACAGGATCAACCCTTGCAGAATGAAAAGATGCAATTGCAACAAAACGGGGCACAACTTAAAAAGCCACAGCAAGAACCAAATCGTCAGCCACCTTCAGGAAATCACGATGCGAGAGGTCGAAGGTCATCTCCTCGGACTAGTGAGGCGAGTCACAGTTCTGAGGATTCGGGTGAAGTCCGCTTGTTGACCTACAAGAGGAGAGACTCATCTGGTAACCTCCAACCTTCAAAGGAACACACCAAACCTCGAATAAAGAACCCTGTCGCTAGACTCTCACAAGCCTTTAGGAAAGGTAGTCCGTCACCAGCCCCACAAAAACAGCCCAAGCCCAATATGGCGAGTAGTTTAAAAAGCCTGTTGGAGCAGACTAAGACATCATCATCGAAGAAAGATGGAATCACGACTCGAGAGATGGAGGAGATCATTAAGCAGACAGCTGAGCGAATGAAGCTCGAGCAGAAACAAATGCGAGAGGCTGAATTAAAGCTAATTCAGGAACGCCCTCGACGCAGGAGACGTGAAAGCCAAGGGATCGAGACGAAGCAGGAAAAGACAGGAAATGAGAATCGTGTTACAAACATGCAGGAAGGAAACACTTCATCAAGTGCTTTACTTGCAGATAGGACTAACCCAGGGAGGTTAGGAGGGGTTACCGATAATCCACAGGCTGAAGCAAAGACTAATGAACAGAAGATGGGTGTGAGAAAGGGGGCAGATGAAAGCGATGGTGCTGTTACCATGGAAACTAAGACTGAAATTACTAGTGATATATCGATGAAAAATCAAGCAGGAGTTAAAAAAGATCTTGATGTGAAACTGAAGCCTAGTGAAGATCATGTTAGAAAGCTAAGTGCGATCGAGGAAGAAAATACACCGAGAAGTCCTAGTATGTTGACATCAATAGAGGGCGCTAGCATAATTCATGAAACTAGCAATATCCAGTCAGATTCGGAAGATAGGGCTTTGGACGAAGCTATTGGCCTACTTCACGAGCTTGCCATGACTCCAATTACAGCTGAAAACAAATCTTTGAAACCTCGGGATGAAATCAAATCTTTTGAAGGTAAACTGTCAAGGCTTTCATCTCCCATCGAAAACAAGCCCACCATAGATACTGATATTAGTAATTCTCTGGATGATAAAGTATTTCAAAAGCGTTCTCCAATGCAGGAAACTGAGGCTAAATCTTGTGAAAATAAATCTCCCTAACTCAAGTATTTTGATAATTTAGGTCAATCCAAACTGCATGCATCAACTCAGGCTCTGACAGGGGAACCCCACAAAAGTTCCCAAGTTAAACACCGCGATAATAAAGCATTGAAAGATAATCCTTCTTGTATGAAGGAAACAGGAAGCAAATCTCTGGAAAGTGGATCTCGCGAGTTTGAAAACTTTGATACGGAATACGGTGCTTCAACTCGGCAGGGTATAGAAACTCTAGCTCTGGAAAATAAATCACTCTCTGAGAGTGTTGACAGACAGGCCTCATCTCTTACTGCTAAACCCATTAAGGACAATGACAAAGTATTTCAATCGTTGGCTACCAGTCTGCCTGAGTCTGCAATAAGGAATGCTAGTGGTGAGGTCGCACGTGCCAGCACAGCTCAGTCAAAGGAAATAACGGTCTATGGAAATAAACAAGGAAAGGATACAGAGGTGGATAGCAGTGAACGAGAGGAAGCTAACACGATTGAACGTCGACATGAGGAGCTGTCGCATGCAGTGTCGCCTATCCCGGAGGTTATAGACGGCGAAGCGGAGGGGATCGCGATTCGGCGTAAACGCTTTGTCAAGCAGGTTAGCTTCCACGAGGAGTCGGGAAAGTTACAGCAAGTTATCGGAGACGCAGACAAAGAAATCCCACCGCCGCCACCAGTTAAAGTTGATGTTGAGACTGAAGAGAAGAGTGAAAGTCTGCCGCGGGTGATTGAGACATCCCCTTCTTCGCCTGACTCGCCGAAGAAGGGTATCCTTGCCAGAGGGCGCTATTCGGGGAAACGTGACCACCCGAGCTTGTCGAAGCAGACCGGTGAGATGTATTGCCGACCGAAGAGCGCGCTGTTTGACATTCATATTCGCAAACCTGATGAGAAGAAGGATGACAGAGGGCGGCAGAGACCCATGAGCGCCCTCTATATCTCGGAAGGGGACAGTGATCCGACGGAGAGGGGTCGGCCGTTACCGAAACACTATCGGCCGCAGAGTGATTCTTTGATGCAACTGGATAAGTTTGATAGTCTACAAATCAGACCCAAGTCGAGAAGAGACAGATCACCCAGCCCGGTAAGTAATCCTTTATTTAATTACACATTCTCATTAAATAGTCCACCTCTCCATAGATTTGCGTTCTTTTCATCAGCGATCGGGGGCGTTAGTCACCTCCATACAAGTTGTACACAAAAGAAATGCGCGCTTGGTTTGGAAGGTGGCTTATTTCATGATTTGGCTTTTTGACCAAAGGTAGTTATGCAAAATTATGTTTTCTTGAAATTGAGTTTTATACACAAAATGTGCACCAAAAATAAAGTGCACATTGAAGACATTTTTGGGGGCCACCATACTTTGCCTATTATTGAGGGCAAGCCATAGGATTCAGCATAGGCCAAGCTTTTTCCATGCATATTTTTGTGAATAAAGACCATAAAATAAATTCCAGTTGTGCTCAACTCGTGCATTGGTGATAACTGCAAAGATTACAGAAAATTCCAGAGATTTTTAATAATTACCTTTTGTCATTAATCTGAGGGTGATGGAATAATGCAATTAATATTAATCTATTTATCGATATGATCAAATAGTCTTTTGCCAAGCATTGCATGAATGATCTTCAAAACTGATTATACCACTTTTTGAATGGTATGAAATCATTGGAACAATGTTTGTAACAGTATTTATGATGCCATCATTACAGTTCCACATGAATCTTTTGTGTTATTTGTTCTTATTCTGCTAATAGTTTCTTCAACCATGATCAATAGTGATTTTTTGCTATTCCCATGATCATTGGCATCAGAATAATAGTCCTTTTCAATTGCTCTATTGTGATTTTGGTGCCCCAGAATTTCTTGTTTTTACATTGTTATTTTTTCACAGTTGAAATATTGTCTAATGTATTTTTCGAAAGTTAATTTCTTTGTTGTTTCACAAAGTTCTTTGTTATTAGGAGGATGTGCGGTTAAAAAGATACTATTTTTATACATTGCCAAGGTGCATAAAACATGACCCTAGATAAATTTTATCCAACATGACACTGTATTGGCTTGACCCCTATTGCATAGTAACCCGTTTTGAAATTTGTCAATATTAGCAATGAAATTGGTCCATCACTATCTCTTCTATTTGAAACTTGATCTTGATATCAAGTTGTACGGTATTGATGGCAATACCATTTCCTATACTTCAAGGACTGAGCACATATCATTATCAATTGAACTGATATTGATACACTTTGAAAATCATGGTGTTAAAGCCCCGGTCACATAGGACGCCGGAAGCAACACGATTCACCCCGACTCGTTGTTCTGGGGTCCTATGTGACCGGGGCTTAAGTTTAACACACACTCTATGTAAACGTCCTGAATTAGATTGAATATATAAGTAGGTGTTAACTCTTTCGCTACAACGGGCCGGTGTAAGCTGCGCGAGAGAAATAGTACGTATTGTACGGATAGCCGGTGAAACCGGCTTGCTGACGTCACTGTAAACAAACAAGGATATATGTGACGTCACATGTCACATGTTATATTGTCTGTAACATGGCTAAATTATACATATTTTGATAGGGGAGGTCTCAAGGATAAAAAATATTCATACCTATGTATGCTTTTGAACACAAAGTAAAAATTTTCAATGCTATATGTATTCCATATTTTCCCCCAATTCCCTGCATTCTATTCCGTACAGATATAAGGAAATTTGGAAACTGAAATTACGGAGTGAAAGAGTTAAGAATAATACATCTCTGTGTCAGATATATCAGTCAATCGAATTCACAATTTAACTTGTTGTCATTTCAATATTGCATCACAAAAGTGAGTATATCACTGTCATTATAGCAATCATTTTATTGTACGCTGTATGTCAGGGCATTACGAACCCACATGCCCGAATGCCAGGGGCAACAAAAGTAAGTAATTGAAATTATCACTTTTGCCCAAATGGGCAAGTAATGGTTTAAGTTCATGAGTGTAGACTATTGACTGTCAGTGAATTATTTGTGAGTAATTCTAAGATTTATCATTTGACCAACTTCACTGGCAGCTCAGCCAAATGTATTTGTGCAACTGGTTTTGTTTGCTTTTATGTTTTTGGCAATAGAAAATGATGTTCGGGCATGTGGTTTGAAAACGACTTGCCCAACATGGCAATTAGTGCAAATTTCTTTTTTTTAGCACCCTGTATATTGTTTTGATGGATAGTACCATAATGACTTGTATATGATCAGAGGGAAACATGATATAAACTATTTTCAAAAAGTTAAGTCGAATGCAGACAATAGATTCGTAAACTGTGTATTCAACTGTGCGGACACAACAATGACAAGCAGGTTCCGATTTCAATAGCATTACAAAGAACCATTGAAATTGCATTCGACTTTACTTTTCGAAAATAGTTTATATCGTGTTGGGAATGGATGCACCGTATAAATGAAATTATAGAAGTGATATCCAATATGTATTATTCAGTATATATGCTGGTACAAATATTTAAATCATTTCTAAAATTACAGGGCTTTTTTACTTTTGTGACACACTTTTTTTTCCTGAGCAACACTCTATAACTGTATAATTAAATTGATACAAAACCAATGCTATAATTACTTTCAACACCAATCATTAGAAATAATAGCATTGAGTTAATTTATATTCATTTCTGGGCCCGTTAACATAATGGATTTGGATTAATCGCGATAAAAAATGGGCAATCAAAATATATCAAATCAATATTGTTTGATATAGACTGACAATTAACCAATCCGAATTGCTCTTTCAAATTAATTATTAAACACAAACCTTTTTAAAAAGAGGCAGAAGTATTCTCGTAGCGCTTTTAGTTTAATGATGAATTAACTCCTGAAATTTTGCAGTATTTTTATTTCTCAAGGGAAATAGCCCTGTACATGTATTTGAGATATTTGGGAATAGAATAAACAGAATGTAATTTGATTTAGTTGAATAGATATTGTATGCAATTTTCCTTTATTTATGAAATGGCTCCTCTCAGAAATGTGTGACAGATTGAGGGTCATGTTAATCGAGACCTTGCCAAAGGACTTTGATGCTGTGCCAGGATATTTAGTTAATTTTACGCTCATAGCTCATTCTGAAACAAGCCATTAACACAAATTATACAAATTGGGATCCAGCCACAGAAATAAAAGATATCAGCAGTGAAATTAGGAGAATACAAGTTTGATTTTGATGTCAAAAATACAATTTAAACAGAGGAATCAAATAAATTGTTCATGAAAACCCCCAAAACTTTCAATGCCCAACATAGCATTGAATAGATGCTGTTAAAAAAAAGCGACAGTTTTTTTAGAAATTCTGTGCAGTGTGTTCGTGTGGAATATTCTTGACCATCACGTTCCTTCAACAAAATATATAGTTTCAAAACAAAGTTGATTAAAGGCAAGTTGAGTTCAAGCGTTACAAAGAACTTAGAGGAATACCATACCAGGATCAATGGAAAGAGAAAGTGGAGTGAATTTATTATGATACACTCAAATTAATGTCATCATCTCATCATTTTGCTACAGTTTATTACGAAAAAAAATGGAATAAGAAAAACATGTAGACTTTGCAATTAATGTAAAGGAAATCCTTGCCTAAAACCAATTAGAATGCATGTATGTACCAGATGATACCATTGTGTGCATTATTGGAAGCCACTTGAACCAGAATTACACTGTATGTACTAATTGAATTTGTTATTTTGATAGGACTTGCTACCCAACACATGCCCCCTTGTCTAGCGACTCATTATCAGAACATTAAAGGCCCCAATGTGTCATATCTGTCATACAGCCTTGTCTTCATCATAATAAAGAGATACCATATCTAAAGTTGAGAGATCGAAGGATGTTTATCACATTCAAGATCAAACTAATGAGTAATAGAATAATAATAATACACTGCATTTATATAGCGCTTATTAAATACGAAGTATTTAATAAGCGCTCTGTGCATTATTATCCGGCTATAGCATGGCCACCATTCAGCGCTCACTGCATTCAAGGAATTTATTCCTACCGGTACCCATTCACCTCACCTGGGTTGAGTGCAGCACAATGCGGATAAATTTCTTGCGGAGGGAAATTGACGCCATGGATGGGACTCAAACCTACGATCTTCGGGTTGAAAGGCGAGAGTCAGAACCACTGCACTAGAATAAATAAATATATAAATAAATACATAAGTAAATGAAAAAATAAGATTCATTATTCATTTCATTTTTGCTCATTGCGATAGATTATGTACATCAGTAAATCAACAACTTCAAACAATTCCTTTTTTAGAGTAAAAAGTAGAAAAAGAAGATGAAGAAGGAAGGGACTGGATGGTGGTGGGGGAAGGGAGAAGGGTGGCCATGATCTGTTATTATTCAGTTATTATGGAATAGCATTATGATATTTTCAAGAGAAAGTTACTCTACCAGCTATCCCTTGTTTTTATGCCAAATCATAAAACAAATGTCCCTGAAAAATGAACTTTAATGTCAAAGTTATGATATTGAGAAAGAAATAGATATGCATAAGAGAAAATGTCAGATGATGTCATTTTCCCCAACTTATCTGTTTTATTTCTAGGTGACTAGATATAAGGCGTGTGTAAATGTTCTATATTATTATCATTATTACTCAATACTTCAATATTGGAAAATGTTATTTTCCTGTGTGTAGTTCCTCATAAATTTCTTGTTATGTGCACAACTGTGAGATATAGGGTATACAGTATGTTTTCCCTCATATTGAACCAACATCATTTTAGCTGGTATTGCTTGAACTATGATGATGATATAAATCCATCACTTCTCAAAATTACCAATTCAGAAATCTATTTGTGCTTTTCTAAAAGGAACGATGCTATGCATGTAATGTCAAACAGAAACAAATACATAATACAAAATGTTGTTTGATTCATGTGAGACAACCATGTTCCACATAATTAAGTGAATGGTCTATTATTAATTTCTGTATTAGGCCCAGGTTTGAATATTAGCAATTATTATTCCATTGTTGCTGGCCCAATAACTTAATGAATATTTCTCACACTATCATCTATGCAATGGTTTATTTTCTATTCACTTCCCCTTTGCTTATTGTGTTGTGTTTGCGACCGGATACGTGTTATTTATAACCGATGCATCATGTTAAATTGTGTTAAAGGGAATCTAGACTGATTAATGTCAGAGGAAAAAAAATATCCCAGTGTAGAATTTGTACTAAGTAGGCGGGTTTGATAATGAATAATGATAATGATACATGTGACTTATAAGGCGCTAATTTGCAAACATTTAGTGCTGAAGGCGCGCACAAAAAGAAAATAAGAAAGTAGAACTTTAAAAAGAATAGCAAATGTTATGTATACCTCTAACACAAAGGTTGTTCTTGACAACCCGAAAGCTTGCACGAGGGTTGCCTGACATAGCAACAAGTCATGTATGCAAACTGGATTCCAAGTATTTTAATTCAATTGTTTCAAACAGTTTTAAGGGATACTATGTAACTAGGTTCTCCGGGTAGAAACGTGCATAAATTTCAATCTATAAGTAACCCGGCCTATTAAATTGCACTTTCAGTAAGGAAATTAATGTCTGTGATGATGTTTTGATAGAGCATATAACTTTTGGAACCTTAGGATAAAAATTTGTCTAACATAACACCAGTCTTGACATGACAATATTGCTTTACCTCCCCCTCAGTTCTTTGATTCAGAAATGTATTTATTACACTGGTCAACTATGTCTAATGTCCCGGTCACATAGGACCCCGGAAGCAACACGATTCACCCCGACTCTTTGTTAATTCACAGTTAACTGCCTCAGAACAACGAGTCGGGGTGAATCGTGTTGCTTCCAGGGTCCTATGTGACCGGGGCTTTACCTTTTGAATGTTGCCTGCATTTGTGAACTAATTTAGGATGAATCTATTGCTTTGATTTGATTTGATGTAATTTATTTCATTTCCCATTTCAATACCATTTTCACAATTTTAACATAAAATGGTAGTGATTTGATATATGTAAATAGTAAAATAACTTAAACATGATATCAATGAAACATAAATCAATAACGCTAAATATCCGAAAGGCAAAGTGTATTATATTATAAAGAATGGAGGAGCATGCAAAAAACCAAGGCTTGTAATATGCATGCCCTATCGTATGCCCCATTGTTTTGGATTTAGTGCATCAGATTCGCTATTAATTGGCCAAAAACACTGACAGCAAATTTATGATAGTTGATCAGCTGTCACACGATGTGCAAGCGTAAACCGTTGGATCAAGCTATTTCATTTTACAATATTATTTTTCATAAATTATTTTTATTCTTTATTTCATTTCATTTTAATAATTAGCTGCTTGTTACCTCAGATACGACGGTGAGTTATATGATATTTTTTCAAGTTGTGTGTGTTATATATCATCCTTCTCTTGACTTCACATTTTGTTCTTTGGGTGTGTCGAAAAAGCCAAACCCAATTTTTGTATTGAATACTACCATGAATAGTCAATAAAATTGTGTTTCCTTATTGCCCAATCAATCTTGACATTCTTTTTCCAATAATTAGTAGGATCTTTTCTCCGTTTGTTCATCACCTTTTAGGGAGTTAGGGGTGTTGTTCAAAAGTTGCAATTGATGGCAAATCAACTGCAAGTCAGTTGCAAATTGTAACATGCAATTTCAATCGTGCATGATATGCGCTTCTAACAAGTCACGCATGAAACGAATATGTTGATTTGGGCGTTCCGATCAACTGCAACTTGCGATAAATTGCAACTTTTGAACAACACCCCCTGAGTCTTATTTTTTTAATCTGTTGGTTTGATTTTTGTGCTTTTAATCAAAGCAAGATTTTTCTGGCACAGACCCAGCCTTTAAACCATTTTACGCAGGGATAGCTCTGATCACGTGATTTTATATCCATTTTGAATATCACCACAGAGAGAGTCATTAATGAATTAAGTTATGGTTTAGTTTTAAGCCCCGGTCACATAGGACCCCGGAAGCAACACGATTCACCCCGACTCTTTGTTAATTCACAGTTAACTGCCTCAGAACAATGAATCGGGGTGAATCGTGTTGCTTCCAGGGTCCTATGTGACCTGGGCTTTAACAGTTGTTCATTGCACATTTAATAATTTGTTGTTTCATCACATTAGATTTTTAGAAATGAAAGAGAAAGACAAAGTACTGACCACAAGGTTTCATATCATTTTGAGTTTGTACAGGGGTCAGACATCTAGTGTTAGATAGGGGGTGTTGTTCGAAAGATGCAATTAATCGCAAGTTGCAGTTGATCGGAACGTGCCAATCAAAATCATTGTTTCATGAGCGCCTTGTTAAATGCATGTACTGTGCGCGAATGAAAAATGTGTGTTACAAGTTGCAATGTTGCAGTTGATTTGCAGTTGATTTTGAGCGGCACCCCATTAGTGTCTTTCTGTAGAATCTTTCTGTAAATAGCAGAAAATAATCTGATAGTAATATAACTGGACACACGTTAATGCCGAAGTCATACACTTTCTAACATATTGTTTGCCGTATTGTAGTATATAGTGCTAGCTACTTAGCGTGATTTTTTACTACTAATGTCACCAAACTCCATAGTACTAGCTGCTTATTTGACCTTATGTTGCAGTGCAATTACAGGAAAAGAAATTAAACTCTCTTCCGTATCTTTACATACAATCACTCTATTCTCTAACCAAGAATTTCACTGTTATCCGTTTTGATATCACCTGTCAAGTTCCATGTCTAGATTAAAAAATAACATCACATGTTTTGATGTTTTAGCACTTCAACTCTTTTATATGATGATTCGCTCATTGTTGGGAAGGGCCTTCAAGTTCAGGGGCACAAAATTTTACTTGTCATAAAATTTTAGCAGAGCAACTTTGTTGTTGGTGTTGTTGATATTGTTGCTTGTTTGCTTCCCGGCATCTTATGCCAGGGTCTGCCCCTGAATGGACAAAGAAAGTAGACAATTTTTTTAAAAACCTCTTGGATCACCATACCAATTTGATTTATGGACAAAAAGTTTTCAATGCCTGCTGTTTTTTTTAAGCATTCATGTTTGGGCATTGTATATTCACACATTTAGATTACATCAGCAATGGTTTTCTTTGACAGAGTCACTTCGATTGTTTTGTTTGTCAAGTTCATTGCACTAACTTACAGAACGCCATGTATGGATTATTGCTTATTGTTAGACTAGAGGACTTCATCGATTGCTGTGAACAAGGATTAGTATTTTTCGTCTAAATCCATTTCTAGAGGCATCCATGACTGAGGCGTCATGGCGTGCGCCTGTAATCAAGCTGTTTGGGACAGTCATAAATGACCTATGTTGGTTGCGGGTTCGATCCCCGGTTGCCTCCTACTTCCTTTCTTCTTCTCCTGGTAATAATAGTAAAATTTGAATGATGCATGCCGTAAAACCAAATTCCCCCTCCCTCTCTAGATTTTTGAACTTCTCTTCCATGGGCATTCGATGTGTGTAAAACTTTAGCAAACTCATGGATGAGAAACAATTAAGTGAAAATAAAACCCCGCCAACAATTTCAGCCTATACTGGACCTGAAGTTTTGGCATTAGACCGCTAATGAGATGTTGTTATTTGGTCTTTAGCAGATACTTGATTGGCCTGAATAAGAGGAAGTTATACACTAATCAATAAAGGTCAATCGATAAATTCCTTAGCGCAAGTTCGGTTCCCTCTATCGGTATTGATTAGCATAGTCTTACATCCAGAATCAACTATGGGTAAATCCACTGCTTTGTCATGTCTGTTACATAACAGCGAGTACACGTCTTGATGTAATTCCTTGAAATTTGATATATGTGACACAGATATCATTTTGTTTCATAGGTAGTGAATTTGAAAGAATTTCAATGAATAGTTATCAAGAGATTCAGCTTTTATAGCATATGATACAATGCTATTGTGGAATTTCCCCTATGTGATATCTTTTTTTTGGGGGGGAGGGGGGAGAATTACATCAGTGACTGCCCTGGAAATTGCTAGATTGATTGGTTTTATACTGTAATTTCCAGCCTCATTTTCTTCTGCATTTAGATTTAAATCACAGAAATTTAAGTTAAGTTTTCAAATGTTTTAAATGTATGACAGTCTCAAGTATATTAAGCCCTTAATCTCTATGGAGATTTTGGCATAGAGTATTGAAAAATCAATTGGTCTTTTCCTTCTGCCTGCATTATTTTCTTCACTTCCTTTTCCCATCTCATTTTTTAAATTTGAATTGTTTCTTGCATTTTCTCTTTTTTTTCTCTTCCCTATGCTTTTTCTTTTCCTTTCACCATTTTACCCATCTCTTCCATATGAGGGATACCAAATGTCTGGATAAATTATGAGGTTAGAAATTAGAATCTTATTAGCCAAAGAGCTGAACCAAATTAAGTTTTCATAGAACCAAAATCAGTCAAAACATTCTTTACCGAGTAATTAATCTAAACTGATGAGTTCTGACTTGGCATTTTTAAAGGGGAATTACACCCAGACAATAATGTATGGTCAGTAAATGAAGAAAAATCAGATAAACAAACTGTGAAAATTTGAGCAAACTCGGATAATCCGTTCAAAAGTTAAGAATTTTCAAAGTTATCATATTCCACCTGTGCTGGGCATCCTTGAATTGGCAACTTATAGCCAATTAGCATAATCTGTGATGTCATACATGGAGAACTCCTCATTCACTTTGTATATAAATTTATTGAAAATGGATCAATATCATATTTCAAATGAGGAATC
>BQKZ01005079.1:20381-30862 GCA_036244855.1 Temnopleurus reevesii | reverse complement strand
ATCCACTATTTGCATGTTTACATTCATACAAACTTTGCAACTTTCTGTAAAAATAATGAATTTTGCACCATATTTATAATGAAAACTCTGGTTAGTTGTGCACCCATGATGTCATCAAATAGGCAACATCTCTGGAAATTTCCACTGATTTGCCCATTTTTTCAAATATTTAAAAATTCATATTTTTTTAAAATTTTTATTAATTGTCCGATTTTCTTCAAACTTTTTTTTGTTTTACTCAATAATTTGTTCTGCTTCTGTTAAAAAATTATTATTTTTGGGTAGACTCTTCTTTTAACACTTCTGCTACCAGTTCCACCAAGTAGTGATCACATCATACATGGATTCATTTGCATTATACTTTCATACCAGCAATCAAATGGGAGCATTTCCAAGAACATCAAGAACATCAATTTTTTTCAGGATTTTGTCAAACAGTAATTGTTGTTGCAGCAGCCTATTTTCTTTTGTCTGTTCATCATTCATTTCTTTACTTTCCATTTGATTTAAACTACTGATAATATTTTATAGCTAAGTTAAGTTTTAAAGCTAATGATAATGTTTTGCAAAGTATGTTTCAGGTTTATAAACATGATGGATCACTCTTGCAGAAAACATTTGTAACAATAAAAACTTTGCAAAATCAAGGCGTCAGTCATAACTTTGTTCTTTGTTTCTTTTTAGGATGATTCTGATGATGAAATAGATGCAGCTGAAGCCAATTCCAGATTAATGGAGGTTAGTTTCAATCATACCCTTTTCTAATAGTCACTTTGTACTACATAATTACACATCTCATGTATACAGACAATACAGTGGAACCTCGTTATAAAGAGGTCGGATAAAGCGAGATACCTGTTATAACAAGGTGATTTTGTTGGTCCCAGCTCTTTATGGTTCTTTGTTTTTACCCAGATATAGTGAGGAACCTGATATAACAAGGTAATTTTCATGGTCCCAAGGACCTTGTTATAAAGAGGTTTCACTGTACATTGACTTTGGGATTCTTGCTCCCAGATAAGATTGTCTGATTAGTTTTCAAGCTGACAGAATTGTTGGGCTGAACAAGATAATGGTTTTAGCTGCTTTTCCCAAATTTTTGCTCCGGGGCTCTGGGCAAGCATTCATATTTCCGATAACGAAAATGTCCTTATATGAAAGTATTGAGACACGCTTTAATATTATCTGATGTGGTTTTTGTTACTTTGTTAAAACAGCAATATTAGTTACACCCTGCTTGTTCACGTAATACGGGAAATATCACCCTTCTGGTTCCATAATTCATGAGGCCACAGGCCGAATGGAATATGGAACCAGAACAGTGATATTTCCCGTATTACGTAAGAACAAGCAAGGTGCAACGATTTTGTCTCTTAAAGTGTAAACATTAAAGTGAATGTAAACATTACGCGCATGGTACTGGTGTGCGCTTGTACTGTACGCACGCGGATCATTGTCACATGCATTCTTAAATACGCACGCCTTGATTTTTTCCAAGTGATAATATTAGTTACACCCTGCTTGTTCATGTAATACGGGAAATATCACCCTTCTGGTTCCATTTTTCATAAGGCCGTAGGCCGAATGGAATATGGTATCAGAAGGGTGATATTTCCCGTATTACGTAAGAACAAGCAGGGTGCAACGACTTTATCTCATAAGGTGTAACGTGGTACTGTGTGTGCGCCTGTATGCGCGTGGCCAATTGTCACACGCGCTCTTAAATACGCGCGTTTTCAAGTGATACGGTGCCATATCACTTGGTTAGAATCACAAATTGACCAATGAGATTGAAGAATGAGACCACACCAAGTGATAAGGGTTGATATCACTTGATTGAAATTACAACTGCGCATGCCCCAAAACGATTGTAAAAATGATAGAAAAGATAAAAACAACATTATCAACAAACCAAAAACAAGACAGTGATATAGGGTGATATCACATGTTTCATCTTTAAAAGAAATATTAAAAGAGACGATACAGGATTATCTCTAAGAAGAATTGACCAATAAGCTCGCGGGATTTATCAAAATTACAGCTCACTAAGTGATAATGGATTATATCAATGGGACTCTTCAGTATCAATATTTTTATTTTATATTCATCAGGAGAGTGTATCAGTTTTGGACACGTTAACTGGGTGTCCCGACGCTGAGGATATTCTACTGTTTGCCATTCCTGTCTGCGCTCCATATAACATCATGAACAACTACAAGTAAGTAAATATTCAATACCCTGAATTTCATTATACAGCAAACTTTTATGCAGCAGAGGTGGCAATTATACCGGAATATGCATGAAGACAAAATTAAACTGTGAATTACTCAACAGAAGTGTGAGAAACATGACAACATAAACTATAGTCTGTGATTTTTTTACTTTTGACGAAAGCCTTGAATTTATAAGTAAATATTATACCATATGCATATTTTGTAATGGTGGACAACTCTGCTATAGTGATTAACTATCAGGAATATTAATGAAATATACAATGACTCTCGAGATTCTGGTTAAAACTATTCGCACAAGAGAGCATCAGATAGTTCTAACCAGAACCTTGAGAGTCATTGTATATTTCTATACTGTTTGCCATTCCTATGTGTGTTCTACATTACATCCAATATCCTCAATGTCATTAAGCAGCAAGTCTGTATTAGTATGAAGTGAAATAGGAAAATAATTTCCATATCCATGTATTCTCTGAGACAGAGAGTACATCAATAGTGGACACGTTGACCTGGAGGGTGTTTCATGAAGATTGTCACCAGCGACAATTACGGTAGTCAGCACTGACTAATCCTATGAAATCCTTGATTTTGAGTGGATGAAAAGCATTATTGCCAACTGCTGCTGTGTTTACTGCCAGAAACTGACTGCTTGTTTCTGGCGACAAGCCTCATGAAACAGCCCCTGGTGGGGTTTTCATGAAGTTATTTGTTTAACCAATTGACTACAGGAACTGAGTATTCCCCGCAGTACATAAACTCTCTAAAAATCGCAGAATTCAGTCTGTGGTCAATGCTTTAAATGTGTTGTTTTCTTGTTTTACAGATTCAAAGTCAAGCTCACTCCTGGAACAGGAAAGAAAGGGAAAGGTATGCATATTTTCCAAATTTAGTTTATAAGATGCATAATTGCGAACTTTTACTAATTTTTTTAGTAATCATCACTGATTTTGGCCTCAGAATTTCAAGTTTGGATTTAAAACTAGTAAAGATTATTAGTTTTCGGCACCATTCATTTCAATGTAAAATATGTGAAGATTCCTCATTTGAAGCATGATTATTAATACGTTCCTCTGTCTTATGTTTGCAGCTGTGAAAGTGTCACTGAAATGTTTGATTTCATAGAATGTCAAAGAGTTTGCTATTGTATTACTGCTCGCTACTTTCAGACAATTTTGTAACGTACAAATGAGAAAAGTCTTTAACAAGATTTGGAGATATCAGGCAAACACTGATCGCATTGGTAATTGATATGGCTTTAGAGTACACAGATAGCTCTGCAATGTGTGAGCGTGGACAGGGCAACCAGGCTACGCCTCATCTTCTGAGTTGCTATATAATGTTGCAATCTTGTCGAGAGAGAGAACCTGCATTGGGGAATGATATGGCTCTTAGGGTACACTGATAGCTCTGCAATGTGTGAGCGTGGGCAGAGCAACCAGGCTATGTCTCATCGTCTGAGTTGCTATATAATGTTGCAACCTTAGTTGTACAGAGAGGGAACTTTCATTGGTAAATGATATGGCTCTTAAGGGTACACTGATAGCTCTGCAATGTGTGAGTGTTGGCAGGGCAACTAGGCTATGCCTCATTTTCTGAGTTGCTAGATAATGTTGCAACCTTGTACCGAGAGGAACCGGGCAGTGGTGAATGACGTAGCTCTTACATGGGCTAGACATTAGGAAATGGTTGACTCCAGATGTTGCTGATGATAATTGTTGATAGTTGTTAGGATGTTTCACCACTGACAAATCACAATCATTGGCACATGAATGTTTGTATGAGCAAGCAGACCAGAAGTCAAACAGCCTATGCCTTTTGAGATGCAATTTCAGGTTTATTTCAAGTTTATTTTCCACAAATCATAAATCATAGTATAATGCATGTGAAGAAAATAGAACATAACAATTAAATAAAAGATACAAAGCAATACAAAGATAAGAACATAGAGAATAGGAAACAATAAAAAAAAAAACAACTAAAAAGGTATTCAACATCATATTTTTTCCTCTTTTTAAACAAAACTGTTCATTTCATAGAAAACTAAAGGATATTAAAGTTAAGGGAGCCCATGAAAAAAACACTGCTTGATATTTATACAATGTAGGCCCCAGTACTGATAGGAACCCGAAATAAATCCATGATCATCATTGTTCAGTTGAGTAATGTAACATGAAATTTTCAATTTTGCAATGCCCCCATGGTGACTAAAACCAAAATTTATAATCCAAACTTGCAAACAATGCTTGATTCCTGGTATAATGTCGTAAATTTCCTTGTCCAGCTCTGTATAAACCTTTATATATTTTTATCCAGCGAAAGGTAAGTGTATCAACATTTCTGATATCGCAATTTGCTTAATTCCAATGATCTGTTTTCCCTTGATTGATTATTTTCAAGGATCAAGTAATATTTTTTCCAGATAATGTAAGTTGCTTCCATATGTTGATCAACGTATTTTGGTCCATGCATTAAGCCAGCCTGACACTTGCACAACTTTTGGCCACGATTTTGTTGTGGCAAGTCATGCCATTTTGGGACACAAACTTGGAGGCTTCCGCACTGTTCACAATTAGTTTATGCATAGGTCACGACGAGTTTACAACGAGTTCACGAATGCGTGCCCATCGATGTCCAAATTGACACAAACTGGCATGACGAGTTTACACATACTTTGCACATACATTTAGTTTGGGCATAGTTTACGCACTTCCCGCATTGGCACGACTAGTTTGCGCAATACAGAAGGCTTCGTGATCCTGCTGTGTCCGCGTGATAACATTGAAACTAGATATTGATGACTGGAGGCTAGTTCTGGTAGTTCATGACAGTCGTGGCATCCCACATCATTCCTATGAGTTCATGAACAGTTAGCACATACCGGTAGTTCACGACCCAGTCTCAAAATTCTGTTGTGAACAACTTTTTGAACATTTCAAAAGTCTTGTCCCGAAATGGCACACAGTCACAATGAGTTTACGCACTGGCGGGACTCGAGTTTCGCCAATGCATGCTACAAAATCGTGTAAGTGTCAGTCTGGCATTAGCTGTATAATCGACTTCAATTTCATCCTCTCCATACAGCTGCAAAGACAGCCCTGAATATGTTTCAGCATGCCAAGGAAACAACTCCAAGGGAGAAAGATCTATTCAAAGGTGTCAAGGTATGTATCATTAAATGCACATCCTTTTAAAGAAGAGGGGGAGAGAAAATTTTGAGTTTTACGGCGTGTATCATTCAAATTTGAATATGATACCGTATCATTAAATGCACATCCTTTTAAAGAAGAGAGAGAGAGAAAATTTTGAGTTTTACGGCGTGTATCATTCAAATTTGAATATGATACAGTATCATTCAATGCACATCCTTTTAAAGAAGAGGGGGAGAGAAAATGTTGAGTTTTACGGCGTGTATCATTCAAATTTGAATATGATACAGTATTATTAAATGCACATCCTTTTTAAAGAAGAGGAAGAGAGAAAATTTTGAGTTTTACGGCGTGTATCATTCAAATTTGAATATGATACGGTATCATTGAATGCACATCCTTTTTAAAGAAGAGGGAGAGAGAAAATTTTGAGTTTTACGTCGTGTATCATTAAAATTTGAATATGATACAGTATCATTAAATGCACATCCTTTTAAAGAAGAGGGAGAGAGAAAATTTTGAGTTTTACAGCGTGTATCATTCAAATTTGAATATGATACAGTATCATTAAATACACATCCTTTTAAAGAAGAGGGAGAGAGAAAATTTTGGGTTTTATGGGCGTGTATCATTCAAATATTAATATGATACCGTATCATTAAATGCACATCCTTTTAAAGAAGAGGGAGAGAGAAAATTTTGAGTTTTACGGCGTGTATCATTCAAATTTGAATATGATACAGTATCATTAAATGCACATCCTTTTAAAGAAGAGGAAGAGAGAAAATTTTGAGTTTTACGGCGTGTATCATTAAAATTTGAATATGATACAGTATCATTAAATGCACATCCTTTTAAAGAAGAGGAAGAGAGAAAATTTCGAGTTTTACGACGTGTATCATTAAAATTTGAATATGATTACAGTATCATTAAATGTACATCCTTTTAAAGAAGAGGGAGAGAGAAAGTTTTGAGTTTTACGGCGTGTAACATTCAAATTTGAATATTTACGCCAGGAGAAGAAGAGAGAAAGAGGACCGTCCTTTAACGTCATCATCCGAAAGACACAACCAAGGATAGAACCCGTAGAGCAGGAACCATCCCAAGTCAATTTGGGACTGTCCCAAACAGCTTGATTACAAGCACATGCCACTACGCGTGTGATGTGTGTGTGAGCAAGAAAAATTCCATTTTGACCTAAAATCCTAGTTTGAGGCATGAAGCATTGCATTTTTTAAAATATTTTTCTCAATATTCAGAAAGATTTTGTCACTGGCTTCAAAATGAGCTACATCACAGCTGGTTATCATCTGACACATCAATGGGCATGGACTTTATGGGACGTGCACAAAATATGGTCATATGTCACACACATCAAATGCCCACTGATCTGTCACTTGATGACCAGCCATGATTAGTCATATCTTATTTTGAATATATTTAGTGACTCTTCATTAATTTTTAGAAAAATGCAAAGAAAATGCTGTGGTTCCTCTCTCAAAATGAGAATACAGTCCAACCTCGCTATAAAGAGCACTGATATAACGATATCTCGTTATGACAAGGTTGTTTTCCTCGTCCCATCTCTTTGTATTTTATTGTATTTTGGCCCTGATATAACAAGGTTTTGATATAAAGAGATAATTTCTCTGGTCCCAAGGATCTCTTGATAACGAGGTTTGACTGTATTATCCACATCCAAAAACACAACAGTTTTGGTCACATACATCACAGACAGTGGCCTAATAGTAATTGTTCAACCAGGAGCCTAGACAATGATTACACATCTCAATATGAATAATGTGAGACTAATCCAATTATGTAATTATTTAGAAATAAATAACATACTCTATTTCCTATTTCAAATTGTAGTATGTATTTTGTTAGAAAAGAAAGATGAAAATGAAATGAAAGTAGAATTTTCATATTGTTATAGCTCATATATGAACGATTTTGTTAACTTTGTTTTTATTATGATTGCATTTTTCAACTCCGGTGAGGGGGGGGGGGGTTGTTTTTGTTTGAATTATTACAGTTGTAGATTTATCCTTCTCCTCATCATCAAGATATGAACCTCTAGATTTAACAAGTAGTATATAGCGGGTTTAATTTTCATGTTTTTTGCTGTGAAATTGCTGAAGTTTTAGACTGGCAAATATAATCCTTACAAATTTGTATGAAAAGTTAACATGCGCAGTACTACACACAGTGCATTTTGAAGTGGCACAATAATGCTTCCAATGTTTCAATCACACTTATATTTGTGTTTCTAATCATAATCTCCAGAATATACTGTGATTATACTGTCATTCTTAATATTTTTTCGGCATTTAAAAGCATTCTTTTGTAGCAGTAATCACTTTCTTCTTCTTGAAAAATCTTTAGTATTCATGTCGAGAGATTATACTTTTTTTCATGAATTGTATCCGCGATTTCAATACTCCGCAAAAATGTGCATGGACTAACCAACCGCGAAATTATCCTGATATACAGTACATGGAAGGCATAATGCATGTCATAATCTCAAGCAAGATGAAATATGAAATCCTAAATTCTCTCTAAAATTCTCTTTTTAAATAATGATAATACATAGAATGTACATACAGTGTACCTCTTAATTCCAAACATGTTCAGAGCTCTTTACATAATGAATTTATCCAATTTAACAATATATCACACATAGATCAAATTTATTATAGTGCAAACTAATGATGATATTTGCATGAGAAGAATCAAAACATCTTTTTTTATTTTATTTATTAGATTTATATCTGTAGGGGAGCTCCATCAGTAGTTTTGAAACTGGTTTCCTCAGAAGCCCTACAACAAAACAATTACAATGAACAAAACTAGAAACAAATGCAAATTTGTAAAATGAACAGGAAACAGAGTAAGAATATTGATATATATTTATAATCAATAATCCTGAGTGGTGTTTCACCAAGTTACAAAAAATGACTTTGAGCACAACTGGTATCGGACAATATTGTGCTGAATGATCAAGAATCTTATGCGTATTGCACTTATTAACCTACTCAAGCCTTTTTAAAAGTCCTGCGTAACTTTAAAGTAGATATTGATAGAAAATGATACCATTCAAATTTAATTTTTCAACCTTATATTGTTGCGTTGATCAGTTTTATGCATAAAATTGTGTAATTAAATCATGTCTAATTTTTCACTAAAGGTGTAAACTTGAAAGGATCTTATACCAGAAGACTATGGGAAGAAATCTGACATTACCAAATGTTTAATTTATTGGCTTATACACGCTAACGCACTGATCTCATTTTTGGTTTGATTTCTATACACAAGCTGCGCAGAAAATAATTGTAATAATTGATGACGTCACTAAAATACATGTATTTTTGTCGCAAACAGAGCATTTTTGGACATTTTTTCCAAACTTGATTACTCGTTTAATGTAACAATATATAGCATTCTACAGTCACACAGTTTTATTACATAGCCTCTTGGCTCCCTATACACTTCAAATTTGTCATATTGTCATTTCCTTATTCAATATCTCCTTTTAAGAACGACTTGGTGAAACACCGCCCGGGGAGGTGTTTCACCAAGATAAGAAAGACTTTACGCATGACTTTACGTTTGACTGGTATCCCTTCTTGTGCGTAATCATTCATAATAGTATGCGCATTCAGCGCAAGACCTGATACAAGTCGATCTGAAAGTCGTGCGTAAAGTCTTGGTGAAACACCTCCCAGGAAATGAAAATTATGGGTTATGAAACAACTCAAGAATATTTTTCTCATTTTGATTTCATTTTTTTCTTGCAGGATGTAGATTTGTCGAGGAATATGCCAGGCAAGGTTAAGGTTTCAGCCCCAAATCTCAATCAAAAGAGGAAAAAATGATCAACAGGAACAACTGATTTCAAGATCCAGAGATGCTTAATCGAACAGGGTGATTACAGTAACGTAAAAGCTGAAGTTTTAGCTGGAGAATTTCGCGACCATGTATTCGCTAGAATCTTTACTCGTTAGAATGCCCATAGATTCGTGGGCATCATTCTTTTTAGACGTGAAAAAACAACTCGCTGATATGTGATAAAGTCTGAAATTCAATGAATTTGCTAAAATTTATGAAAGTCAAAATATTGGCTTAATATAACTTGATATTCAAATGCAAGTAAATCAAATATTTGGATGTTCCTTTTTCTTTGGGAATGAATTAAAAATGATGTACTTTGCTTTTTCTGGTTCACAAATCTTTGGTTCACCTATTCCCAAATGAAGGAATCTACTAAATCGCATTGATTGCATACATGCTTGAAATTCGTTGGGGGTTCATGATATCACTTAATCATACATTATATAGAATCTTTTGATTTTAGCCTAGAATAATCAATTGAAACGAAAATCCATCTTTCCTGGTATCTGTCCCCATTCACTATGAACCTGGGGTTCTGAGGACAGTAAACAATTATGTACAGCTGCCAGATGGTGTAGATCGTGCATTCCCAATGTCACGCCGAGAGGCTATCATCTTCAGGAAGACTAGGCCAACAAAATAAATTGTTTGGTTACCCTTGACCAACCGACCCTATGAAAGCAGCCCGACGGAAATATGTATATATATTTTTTTCCCCCTCTGCCCAGCTTTTATGTAGCGCCGACTCAAACACAAAGTATGTTGGCTTGCCAGAGTTCCTGGCTCTGATCTGCGCGCCGCGAAGAGGAGTAAATATAAAATGTGAATTTTGATAGAGATGTTTCACGCTGCAATTTTTTTGTTTTATCTTCACGTTTCGAATACGCAGGCTTCCCCCAAACGTGTGTACTTACATAGCGTGTTCTATTTCATAGTGTCAACTATCAACATGTAACCTTTTATTAAATATCTTGTGTATACAGTGTGTGAATAAACCTGTAGTAGATTTGAAACAGATTCGAAACTGTTGTTTCTTTGTTTTTCTTTGTTTACTCATGAAAAAAAATTTGACCGACTGACCTATTTAAAAAAAAAAAAAAGCCTATCTTGGGCAACCAAACAATATAGTTTTTTTGGCCCCATCATCATGAGGGCAAAGCCTCAAGGATAATAGTCACTGAATGTCACAAAGCATTAACAGCGCACACCGTTT
>BQKZ01005078.1:32490-42926 GCA_036244855.1 Temnopleurus reevesii | reverse complement strand
ATGTCCCATAAGTCACACTGACATTTTTGAAAATTTAGCAATCTATGCAACCTAGCTGAATGCTTACAATTTTGTATATAGCAAGTATGAACACTCTTCTTGCATATTAATAAAGTTAAACAATATTCCTGCAGCTGTTTTTCTAGAGATACTCTTCAGTTTGATGGAAAAATGTATCAAATGTCCCATAAGTCACAATGGAATTGACCCCTTCTGTGAATCTATTAAAAAGGTATATCTACATGTACATGAATTTGTATAAAACCCTTTATTGTAGACCAATAAATTCAAGCTATGTATCATCAAGAGACATGACGGCAAAGACACTATTAAAAGCTACAATATAATGAATCTAAACAGAGATCAAAGCAAGCACTAATTGATATCGTGGATATTGTATAATCTAGCCAATCAACAATGACAGGCTTGATGTACACACACATCAATCTTGCTCAGTCAGTAGGAAAAAAATCCCTCCATGTACATGTAATTCGTTCAGAGAGTCAGTTGACTGTGCTCCAGCACAAATTGGCCTGGGTACAGTGACGTACTGTATGTACACCCTTATCTCACAAAATACAAAGTCCTAATCATAAAAATGAGCGAGTCTCAAGAGGGAAACTATTGGGATTCCCCCATACCCATCTAGGCAAAAAAAATTGTTTGGAAGCCCTCGATCGGTCGGCATTGTTACGTATATTTTTCAAACACAATTTTAACAAAAATGATAGTAGTAGTACTAAATTTGGATTTTAAGGCATCTATCATTCATTAATCCGCTCAGCGGAGTGCTCAAGGCAGTTTGAATTATAATTACCCTGGCTATAGCCCAACGTACACCAGCGGCCATGGCATTTTGAGGACAATGTGGAGGAATTTCACACAAAGTCATCAAGAAAGTGAGATTTGGAAGGAAGTGAAAAGCCAAAGATCATCTGAAAATTACATGTCAGGTTATATTCCACATGTTCATTTATAATGTTGCTGTGATTTTTCAATTTGAGTGAAAAGTTAACGTTTAGGTCTGCATATTTACAAGGTTGGTCAGTTGAAGGTATCTCAACATTTTTTTGTTTTGCATTATTTATATAAAATTTTATTGGCTATTTGTTTGTCAACTATACCCTTTTCTGAACTTGAAGAATACATGTACCACTTTTGAACCTGCACCTCCAATTGCCTTTGTGTAGTAAAAAAACAACCACCAAAAATGTCTACTATCCTAAATACTTCTGGCAACATGTAGGCCGGTATGTACAGTACTTATAAACCATGCTTAAAGGGGAACTTCACCTCAATATTGATGCACTTTCAGTGGATGAAGAAAAATACAATGACCTAACTGTGAAAATTAGACAATTAGACAATTATCAATAAAATTCATTCCGAAATGCATGCAAAATCAAAATGTCCATATCATACTTGAAGAGAAAAGTATAATTTTGTAGACTTTTCTAGAAAAATAAGAAAATGTGACATTCTGTGCACAAAGTGGATGGAGAGTTCTCTATGTTGGCAGCCATTTTGTGCCTGTACATTGCCAATTTGAGGAGCCCATAGGGGGTGTAAATAAAAATTGTGAAAATTCAACTTTTGAATGGATTGTCAGATTTTGCTTAAATTTTCACAGATTAACCATTGTATTTTTCTTCATCCACTAAACGCACATCAATGTCTGGGTGAAATTTCCCTTTAAACTGTTTTGTACATTATAATACAGAGAAGATGTCATGTTCTGATGTGTCCCAGCTAAAAAATAGGACAAGACAACCCTAATTGACAACATGCAGATGGGAAGTTCTGCCCAATAGAGGCTTCCAATCCTGCTACATGTACATGTAGGCCTATACGTACTATGTATTTCAAGTAAAGTGTGTTGTACAAAAATATCATTGAACAGCTTAAACTAATTCATACAAAGCCAGAGAATTATTTTCCTGGTATCGCATCGCTATTTGCTATGCATTTTAGCAATGATTGCGGAACAACAAATGATTTGTATAGCAACTTTTTCACATAGAACAGTAAAGTGTTGGAAATAATTCCTAAATGTCTAAAAATGCTAATCAATTGTGAAAACTAGAATTATTCCCTGCTATTAAGGTAAAAACTCGCGCTAAGCATAAATTTTCACAACTTTATTTTTTCGTGAATTTTGCAACCATGAATTCACTAAAACTTTCACTCATTACAAAACCCATGTTGACTTGTGTACAATGATGTTTCAAAACAGGAAAATAATAAATCCCTATTTTGTGCGATGGTCTGAAATTCAGTGAATTCACTAAAATATATGTATGCTAAATATTGGCTTTCATATGAGTACACTCATTCCATACACCACAATATCAAATCAAACTGTAAAGTTCTTGCAATCACTCAGATTTATACATGTAAGGAGGCATTATCGTATTGTACAGCTGGCTTATCGTAAAGATTATCCATTGAATTGGCCTCAGGAATTTTATTTAGAAGTACTTAGAAATCAGTGGGTAGAATTAAAGGGTAACTGAGTTTGAACATTTATATGATTTGTCATTTGCCTATTTAGTATTAAAGTGCAAAAAAAAAAAATTAACTCAAATATCTTTATTCAGGGTGATGGGGATTACTGAAATACTACAGTGTAGTTTAACGGCTCATTCACATTCAACGTCCAACTTAGGCTCCATGCAAGCCCTTCAGAATATGCAGGTATTCTTTTGTGTGTCTGTTCCATTGTTTCACAATGTGAACTTTTCTTCGTACAAGTAACTTTTTCTATTATGAGAATCAATCAGTTTTATAACATTTTGAAAACAAAACATATATTTATTGTCATGGAATGTTTATTGGGATGTCTACTATCAACAAGCAAATAATTTTTTTTGGTCTCAGGTACCCTTTAAAGAAATGGCCTTGTGTATAGCATAATCCTGTATCAAATGTTCCCAATGCAAAAAAGATGTACATGTATGTTCAGACAATATACAGTGTAGATTTAGATGTCTCTCCGAACAAAACATTTAGCATTCTATTTTGCAAAAAAAATGTTTCAATTATAAAGTCACATAATTATGCAAAATATATAGGCCTATTCAAAAGTATAATAAATAGTACAGTATTTCATTTGAGGAAATGAAAACATTACTACATATTCAGATATACTGTAAGCCTGTACATGTATAGCCTTTTGACAAGGCCTTCGACTTTGGACTTCCCCCTCGACGGCGATATGGAGTCCCCAATAACAGCGCGAGCGCAGCGAGCGCCATCTTGCGTTAGCAAGCTGAGACGCCGACAGGCGTCGAAGGCCTTTTAACAAGGGTTTCACCGACCTCTTGTTTTTTATTGTTTTCAGCAATATTCTGGTCGGTGAAAGTCCAGCTCCGATCCAGCCAATGAGCGCGCGTTGAAATGACGTAAAAATGAATTATGCATAAGTCGAAGATGACCGCTATTTGCATATGCCTCACGTAGTCTGATATCCTAAATGGCGTTTGCGATACTGAGCGTGAGCGATTCTGAACTTGAAGAAAGCCTTCAACATGCCGCGAAAACGTTGAATATCACGAATTTCACACAGCATCAAACAACTGCAATCAAAGCCGCTCTTAGAGCATGTAGCTTGTTCGTCAATCTCCCTAAAGGCTTTGGGGAAAAGTGGTATATTTCATCCCGTATGTGTGGATCACCTACGACTCAAATTCAAAGAGCGAGCTTGTGACGGTGAAGATGACGGGCAGTGTGGAGCGGAAACGGGACAACGATCTCCCCCGGCCCAGACTATAGTAACAAGTAGTGAGTCCCTTTCAAGCGCCGCGCCAGTGGAATTGGAAGCACGGTATTCGTGATTTCGCCACTTGTGTCGCTCATGAAAGATCAAGACTTGATCTTGAAGTAGTTGGAAGATCATGGACTTTTCTGCAGAACCGATAAGCACTGGGACTGATTATTTATCTTAATTTCGAGATTTTTTTTCTAAACCTATTTCGTATAATAATACAATTATAATATTATAAGGTTGGAGGAATTAAGACTAAACAAGGGTATGAGATTCGTCTATTGCAACTTCTTCATAGGTGACTTCGATCGATAGTAATTATATTTTGGAAACTCTATGGTAGTTTCTTTAATACTATCAATATTTCTTAGATGAATGTAAAATCGGAATAATTTTTAATGTTATGTACTATGATTTAAATATCATCTACTATGATTCCAAATATATATTATTGGTAAGAGTCCAGTGCGATTCCGAATTTATCCCTATCCAAATGGACTATTCTGAGATCGTGGCTGTACGTTTCAAAGGATTTCATTGGTTGACCCTCTTGGCCCTTTAACTATTCATGAGTGGGGTTGCATTATGCATTGTTCTCGTACCTCATGAATATATAATTTAGATCGCTTGTCAAAAGGCCTTCGACGCCTGTCGGCGTCTCAGCTTGCAAACGCAAGATGGCACTCGCTGCGCTCGCGCTGTTATTGGGTACTCCATATCGCCGTCGAGGGGGAAGTCCAAAGTCGAAGGCCTTGTCAAAAGGCTAGTACATGTAGTGCAATTATCTGCTTATTAAATGTACATGTACGTGTACAGTGAAGTTATCTTAAAGTTGCCCACCACTGTATTTGATGTCATTGTGCTTCATATTTGGTGCACGAAAAAAAAATGTTCAGACTTAATACCAGCAACATAAAAAATGCATGGGGGCAAAGGGCAAATAGCCCTCTCTTAACCTTAAAATACATGTAGCCCCCATTAGATAAAAATGCCCCCCCCCCCCCTGTATGCCAGTATAAATCATAAAATATTGGAAAATTGAGAGAGAGCCAAAATGTAGAATTGTAGTGTACAAGTTTATTGTACATACAGTTGCATACAAACTAGCATGCATTGTAAATGACCCCACATCAGACATGAATATCAAGAACACGAACGCACCAAACTTGGAGCTAAAATGCCAAGGCCAGTTGCTGGATGGAATTTTCAAATGCCTAAAATGCTTGCATGTACTTGAGCATACATTGCATGCTTTAAGGGGTTTTGCAGTGTACATGTATATTTCAGAAATTTCTGGCCTTGATACTTAGGCAAAAAAAAAAAAATTGGGTGGATGCCCTCTCAATCCATTTTTATAAAAGGCATCAGTTGGTCGGAAAGAGATTGTTTTTCTATTTGTTTTTAATTTCTCAAGCACAATTCACCCAATTCATAAGGAACATAAGAATTAGAAAGGAATTTAAAGCCAAAGAACATCTTAATATGACTTTTCAGGTTTTAATTCACATAAATACTGGGAATAATTTTAGTTTCAACATTTGTTTAGCAGTCTTAAAGCTCAAGTACAGTTTTGGTAAAAGCCAATATTTTTATCGCCAAATTTGGTCTTCAAATCTACTTAAAATAAAACTTGATCTCATGAACATATTGTACAAAAAATTGTGCGAAAAATTGACAAGTTTTGGAAAAGTTACAACCTAAAGTGTGCAAAATATTTTAGCGTCGTAACCCCCGACGCTAAATCAATATTTTATTTCTTGATAAAGGACAGCTTCTCATCAACAAAATGGGATGAACATTTCAGAACTTATTCTTTATGTATTCCTTTTTAGCATGCTTTAATAAAATCTTGGAAATAATTTTGTATATGCCCGATAAGGAGCAAAATATTGTTGTAACCAGGAGAGGGCGCTAAATACGATTTAACGGTCAAATTCAAATTTTCAACAGAAATCACTCGTAGAAAAATATGCTATGGACTTGAAATGTGTATAAGAACTATATATCATGGTAAATATCCCTCGAATTCATATTTCTTTAATCTTTACCAAAACTATACAGGGGCTTTAAACATTGAGTAAAATATTCTGATTCTTTACTATACACTTCTATTTGAAAAAGTTGCTGTATAAAATATATTTTGTGTAGTAATCCTAAAATGCATAGCAAATTGCGATGCGATACCATGAAAATTATTTCCTGGTTTTCATGTAATTTTACAGTGATTTTCCAATTTAAAAAAAAAGCAAACAAAAATCAGGTTGTGTCATTTTCAGAGAGTTGGTCAGTTGAGGGCATCCAAAAAAATTGGGGGTCTTTAATGGTGAGATAGCAGTATTCTGTAATCAACATAATGCTTCAAATGCAGAAAATTATACTCCAGTCAACCTTGCCCAAGTCAAATCTTTTGGGATGGAATTATAAATAGCTATGACTTCAAGAACATTTTACTTAAATGGGTAAAAAAAACAATAGAATATAAAGAGAAGGGGACTTGAAAAGATTATTGTAATTAGGTGATTATTGAAATTTAATATGCAAGGTTGATTTCGACAACATTGACTGTACATAGTATGATTCCACTCTTCGTAACAGATACATGTACATTGGAAATTTATGTACCTGTATGGACATGTACAATAAAATTCTCCCATGTACATGTACTGTACATGAATTTATTACATTCATTGTATTTAACATACATTACACATGTACTGTAGCTTTGAATTCTAAGTGCTACACTGTACATGTAGGCCTTCATTGTAGCATGTATGACATGTATGATACATGAACAATAGAGCCTACAAGTATAAAAAAAATATTTTTGTTTAAAAGAGGGAAAAACAAAACTGCAAATCAAAATTTCTCATCTAGCTGTCACACTAGAGAGAAGCAATGATTCATTCACTGAACACTGTAGTCAATTTCTTTAAATACACTCACTGAATTCAAAAGAAAATCTGCGCCTGTACAGAACAAATGAAGTGATTAACAATGCATTTGTGCACGCTGTAGGATACTATTCAAGGTCAAATCGTTCATTTTTTATCTTCAATAAGTGCACGTTTTGCGCAGAGTACACGCATAAGCCATACAATACAGGTATCAAAGTAAACAGAAAATTATGTTCCCCGTTTCGCCAGACAAAACAAGCCGGTGTGTTTACTTAGAGGCAGTGGGAGCTTTCAGGGGGATGAGAAAGCAAATATATTGAAAGCATAATTTGTTAATTTGAAAGCTCCTGGTCAAAAACCTCTCAAGCATTGTAACAAAAAGATTTCGAAGTCTAATATGTACCAATACTGCACATGTAGGTAGGCATACAGTAAAGATCAGCTCTGACTATGGTCCACATTTAGTTCAATAAGAATTTAAAAAAAATTATTGCAACAATCTTTCAGGGGGATGAGAAAGCAAATTTTATATTGATAGCATAATTTGTTAATTTGAAAGCTCCTGGTCAAAAACCTCTGGAGCGTTGTAACAAAAAGATTTATAGTCTATGTACCAAAACTGTAGGTAAAGATCAGCTAGGACTATGACCCCCACTATTAGTTTATTTAGATTTTAAAACATATTGCAATGCAACAGGAACTGAGCTTTATTATTTGAAGGGGAGCCGTAAAAAGATCTCCATATAGCTCTCAAGGGGAATTTATTTTGGGGGGAGTTAAATTGGGTCTTCTAGTACAGCATGTAGTATTAGAGATTGGGGTTACTGAATTTTACTGAATGTAATCACAAAAATCATTTTAATTACATATAACAACTGATTGAGTAATAAAAAATTCATTATTCATCCATGCACGTAGGCTATCTCTAAACACACTTTCCTCAATGTAGATAACATACATGTAACATTGAAAAAGTGTGAATGAGAAGTAAAAATGATATTGCTGCCAATTTGAGGAACAGTTATAATTATAGAGTTTACAGTAAAATAATTCACATCTGAATAGCTTAAATTGTGATAGGCCTCCAGTGTCTAGTGAACCTGCATTCAGAATGATCCACCCTTTATTACATGCGATATAAAGCGTGTGCACAGTGAATGAATGGATGGGTGGGAGGAGGTAAACACATGCTCAAGGGTGTCTCGCTTCCACCCATTACACTGATTACGTACAATGCAGCTGTGTGTACATTGTCTGGGATACTATGACAGTCACACTTGAATCTTATTACGAGAACTCGGCCAGCATTTATAACTACTGTGCATGTATCTGTATGTAGCCTACATGTAGCCTACATGTAGGTTTGGGCCTTTTTTTTAGGGGGGGGTCTTGTTTCCACCCATGAAACTGATTACGCACAATTTGTGTAGCTGTGTGTACATGTACATTGTCTGAAATAAGCATGACAGTCACACTTGAATCTTATTACAAGAAATCGGCCATCATTTACAACTACTATACATGTATGGAAGCTTATACATTGTACATAAATATACATGTATTATGTAAATGTAGGAATATTAAGGGGCTCTTTTTTTTGGGGGGGGTTCTTGTTTCCACCCATTACGCTGATTACGTACATGTACAATGCAGCTGTGTGTACATTGTCTGAAATAAAGCACGACAGTCACCCTTGAATCTTATAAAAATACCCAGCCATCATTTGCAAAGACATACATGTACATGTACATTTGTACATAAGCCTGTACATTGTATGTAAATGTACTACATTCAGAAGTTTTATTGGTCTTTGTGGGTGTTTTTTTTTTTTGGTGGGGGGGGGGGGTTCAGTTCTTGAGACCTTTTTCTGTCTAAAAAAAAACAGGGTTTCCTGCTTGAAAGGTAGGCATTTACAATCAATTTTAACCTCAAATTGATTGTTTTGGAGATGTTTTGGGGTCTGGCAGGCCATTCTTCAGTGCCACGCAAACTCTAGGGTCACAAATGGGAAAGGCTTTATTTCTTCCCGAAATCCCCTGATGAGCATATATATGTGAAAAGCTATGAACATGTACATGGATTATTGAGCAGGTAAAATCTCCAATAAGAGAGCTGCCAACATAGAAGGAAGTGATGCCCAGATGTTTAACCAGAATTATGTTTATCTCCAAGTCTCAGATGAATGATTTCAACAACAAAAAATGTTATACAGTACAGCTAAGCCCTTATTAAAGAGAAAGCTATGTTTACATGTAGGCCTACATGTTTTCCTATATAGCGATTCTACATGAAAACAGGTAAATGGTAGGGCTCTCTCTTCTGTATGTGTAGCTTTATGAATGCTATCTCCCAGTATATTGATTCAGCCATTTATAATCACATTTACATTTCAAACTGAATCATTCCTATTATATCAATAGATATTTATTGGCTACAACTAGAATTTGCTACAACTAAAATTTGTTAACAAATCTGCAATATTTCAGTCTTTAGACTACTATTCATCAAAACTATAATATAAACATGACCATTTGCTTTCACTATCATGCTCTACACACATGATCTTTCTTCCAATAAGAGTATAAACATTACTAAATTTGAGCACCTCGCATTCTTATATCATGCTTAGAAGTGTACAGTACATATTAAAAGCATATTGATCAATGATCCCACCACACTGTCTATTCCCACCAGGCCTCCCCATTATAGAGTGATCGATTGTGACGGATGATTCATAATTCATCAAAGGATAATGTTATCTCAAGACATGAAGCATCAAAGTTCATTTTATGGGTATACATAATAGTGGGGATTTTACACTAACCGCCATGCTGCTATAAACATACATGTAGCAGAANTTTGAAGTGTGGTAAATTCGGGGATTAACCTTTGACAGGCCAATGGCCTTTGTTAATCCCCCACATCCTCCACACTTCACTTTTTTCATAATTCTATTTTGTCTTGTATTACTTTTATGCTTTTAACTTGTTATTTTATGTGTTTTTAAAGAGATGTAAATAAAATTGAATTGAATTGAATTGAAGTTCATTTTATGGGTATACATAATAGTGGGGATTTTACACTAACCGCCATACCACTATAAACATACATGTAGCAGAAATGTACATTCTATTGACACACATATTACATGTATACATTGGGCATGTACGTACTCAGGGAAAGTGAAAATGCTGTGCAGCCAAGCATTTTTCACAAATTTACAGAGGCAAAATTCACATCAATAGGTCGAGACTAAATGTTCCTCATTTATAATAGTGTTTTGGGGGTAATTATTTGATGGAGATATAAGTCTTAATCCTGGTACATGTGTTGACCACTAAGCTTCCATGAGCTATGTGACATGCAGTGTATTCAATTGAGAAAAAAAAAGATGTACTGTAAATACTCTAAAATAAAGGATGTACATATATACATTATTCTAGACCGAAAAAAAACAAATTAAAGGATTGAAATGAACAAAAATGTAACCTTACTGTATAGTAGAGCCATAGGGAGTGTAGCTAGAAAGATGCAATCTATTGCAAGTTGCGGTTGATAAGCATTCGACAATCAAAACATTTGTTTCAAGTACATGTAAGCTACATAATGTTACAAGCAAAAGCCATGCACAAATGAAAATGCCCATACTTTCTAGCAACACTTGTTTACACAGCTCCATGTGTTTGGTTGTTTCAACACTCATTATCCAGGCTATTCAAAACCCTGCTGTACAGTAGTATAAACCGTGTACTGCATGTCCCACACTACGATGTACTACA
>BQKZ01005077.1:28966-43128 GCA_036244855.1 Temnopleurus reevesii | reverse complement strand
TCATTAGGTTGCTAAAAGATGATTTTATATACTTTAATCAAGATTCGTGTAGTAATTCTGTATGAAAATGTTTACGTATTTAGTTTGAATCGAACACACGGCCTCGCTGTCACCTGACTACAGTATTTTGATCACGTGATTCCCTCGGACATTATTCAACTTGTGTCAAAAAGTTAACAAGCGCAAACAAAGGTCTTTTTTATAATCACAAATGCATACAAATCAGTCAGTCTCGTGATGGTAAGCGCCAAGTACTCGAAGCTACACGAATCCGAAGACGAAGGTCCGACATTATCAGAGAGATATTTCGGAACAGGCAGAGGTTTTCTTGGGAAAATGTTGAGAGGGGGAGCCGTATTTTTACTCGTCGGCATTCTGCTGGCGTTGTGCAGCAGTATTTTTGTGGACGGATTTGGCCTCGGCGGCCCGTTGCACGCATCGTGTAAAATTGAATGGTGAGTGGGAATATTGCAGCGTCATATTGTCAGACAAAATATGAGCGAATTATGCATAGAATAACTATGTCCCCAAAGTATTGCCCGTTTGGGTTGCTTTCTAATTCTAGACTAATGCCATTTTTGCCGCTGCACTTTTGTATGTCACTGAGTCGTATCCAGCGAATTTTTATTTACCATTTTAGTTCTTTACACCAAATTTCATAAAGATTATTAATATTAAATATTGTCATCTTTCTCACCTTCAATAATGCCAATTAACTATGATTAAGTTCAAGTTAAATCGGTTGAATATCTGGCGTCCGTCATGTTCGCAAAGTCGCTTTAGGAAACTGAAGTTTGCGCCAAATTTCTGATCATAATCATAAATAAAAAATGAGGTTATCAGGCCGACTGAACATTACAGAAATTTGGCGATAACTTCAGAAGACAAATGAAAGAAGAAAAAAATATGAAGAAGGAGAAGAAGAAGGAAGAGGAGGAGGAGGAAAAGGAAGAGGAAGAGGAAGAAGTTCTTAGAAGAAGAAGATGAAGGAGAATGAGGCGGAGGAGAAGGAGGAAAAGGAAGAGGAAGAGGTTCTAACAAGAAGATGAAAGAGAAGGAGGAAAAAGGAGGAGGTGGAGGAGGTGGAGGAGAAGAAGAACAACAACAACAACCGCAACAACAAGAATAAGAACAAGGAGAAAGAGGTTCAGGAGACGAATATCCAGGCATGTTTTTAGAGCCGGATTATCATTCAGAGCAATCCGCACTTGTTAATAGCTGCATTTCAACATATGCACATATTTCTGTAGCTGCGTAACTACAATACACATCTGGTATTACCATGCTGTCCGGTAACTGGATTTTCAATATGATACAGGCGCATGATCATGAAGGAATAATGTTGAGGCGTCGTTGTTTAATGCTTCTGACGCTCACCATCCAACCCGAGGGTCGTAGGTTTGAATCCCATGCATGGCGTTAATTTCCTTTAGCAAGAAATTTATCCCATTGTGCTGCACTCAACCCAGGTGAGGTGAATGGGTATTGGTAGGAAGAAATACCTTGAATGCAGTGAGCGCCAAATGGTAGCCTTGCTATAGCTGGGTAATAATGCAACAGAGTGCTTAGAAACACTTCTTATTAAGCGCTATATACATGTTGCTGTTATTATTATTATTAATAATAAGGACCGACTTTTTATCAACTCTCCATGAGAATTCCCTAAGCGCTATACATTTGCAGCATTATTACCCTGGCTTTAGTAGTGTAGTTACTAGGCGCATAAGCTTTTTCAAGGAATAATTTCCTACCAGGTAGCCATTCATCTCACCTGGGTTGAGTGCAGCACAATGTGGATGAATTTTTTGCTGAAGGAAGTTAACACCATGTGAACTATAAAAATACCATTTCTTTATTTTGTTCTTGTGTCATAGGATAATTGGACTGAATTGCTCCTCGGTATCTGAAGCTCTCAACCAACAGATTGCGAAATGGAACGGTCCTGACGGTTGTAAAGATGGAGGGGAAAAATGTCTATACTCTGTGAGTTTTTTTTTCAAATCTTCTTCTGTATTCATTTTCTTTATTCCTGTACTTATTTCTAATTACTAATTACAAATAGTTGGTATTTTCTTATTTTGCTATAGAATATTCATTCCTTCTGTTCCAGTCACAAAGAGCCCCAGAAGCAACACGATTCAGCACTCTTTGTTTGGAGGCAGTTGACTGTGAACTTAACAACGAGTCGTGTTCAATCATGTTGTTTCCGGGGTCCTATGTGACTGGGGCACTATACCTATATTTACATTAACTGTGAGCAGAAGGAAGAAGGGATTTTGGACAAAGTAAACAACCCCATTCAAACCATCACAATAGCTTCATGAACACAAAAGAAAATACACAATTCCCAAATAGTTGTGTGACACCTGTTTGACATTTCTCTGGAGATTAAGAGGGAAGTAAATTTTCCTTGTGTGCCTGGCTTTTTTTTGTGAATGCTTGAGTGAACTTGTTGACTTTGTCCAAAGTTCTTCATTCCTTCTGTTCCTAGTGATTTTTTTTATCTGTATCCCTACATTTACTCTTTCCCCTTCATCAATAAATGAATTGAATTGAATTTAATTTAATCATCTTTTGTGTTTGTTTGCATTTAAGTTTTTTCTTTCTATTTATGGGTCCAATTTTCCTCCCTTTTCCTCCTCTTTCATATCCATGTGCCTTGATTTCATTGAGTGGAAGAATATCCCCCCCCCCCTTCAAAAAAAAAAACTTGGAAATTTTGCAAATGTTCATTATTTGGGCTTTATGCAATAAAGAATGACCGATACTAAACTGATATCAGGGCAATTCCATGGCTTTGTCATTTCCATTACCCTAATAGCAAGTGCATGTCGTGATGAATGAACTTTGATGTGTATCTCATATATGCCATATGTTTCATATTTTTTAATTTAAATAAATTTCAATGAATAGTTGTCAAGAGATTTACTTTTTGTTGCATATCGGACATGGAACTTTCATGGAATAGGCGGGTTTACTTATATTAAAATTTATGCGCTTTTCTTGCCACTGAACGTAGTTATGTGGTATTCCTTCCTTAAACCGGTTGATAACAATAAGAATATGTATACCTGGAATCCAGTTTACATACATTACCTGTTGCTATGTCGGGCAAGCATCGGGCAAGCTTTAGGATTGTCGAGAACAACCTTTGTTTTAAGGGTATGCATAAAATTTGCATCTATTAGTAAACCAGCCTATTGGCAATAGATAACTTGTTTCGTTTAAAATATTTTTGTATCTTTTCAGTTGGTCTCATCGAATAGTACAACACTTCTGGCTAAACATGAAACTCCTGTGAAGCACTACGTGGATGATCTGAGCTTTGAGTTCACACCCAAGGGCAGCTCTTCATGTGCAGTCAAGGTAACTATCTCTTTGTCTGAACGTACCCAGCAAATTGTATCATTTTATCTTACTTGCTATGTCAGGCAAGCTTTGGGCAGCATTCGGGTCGTCAAGAAAACCTTTATGTATAAATAATTATGCATAACAATTGCTTCTATTAGTAAACCTGCGCATTACAGGCTGCTAACCAAAATAGTATTCTTTGTCTTTTTCATTTACAGTCGTTGACCTTATTCTAACTGAGGGGAGGGNGCAAGATTAAGGCTGTCTCTTATACACATCTAGATGTGTATAAGAGACAGCCCCCCTCCCCCACCCCCACCCCTCAAATTTTGCATTCGCTTCGCCATGCAAAACATGAAACCACAAAAAGACCTGAAGACCTTTTATTATTAAAATATTTTCAATGGAAAATGTGATAGATGTGCCATAAAATACAGCAGGTGTGTTACCATGGATCAAAGTCATTTGTTATTGTTTATGAGATGAGTCATCAATAATTGTTATGTATTAAAATACTCAATTATTGATAGAAAATACCAGTGAACAATTACATTTTCCATGGAGACAGGTGTGATGCATCATTATAGAGGATTAAAAAAAATGTAAGGAATAAAACTTTGGTTGACAATGACAGTATGCATACCACAATTAACTATTATATGCTGCAATAACAGTTAATAAATTTCTTAAAAAAGGCTTCACATTTTGGAAGGGAAATGGCAAGTATTTATTGAAACAGTATTAAAGACATTGTTCAACGTTGTTTTCATTCAAAAAAATGTTCAACTGCCAGATTCTAAATACTACATAAAATGGTTGATGGTGTACTTAAACCAAGCTGTGAAAATTGTAGGCTTCAAAATCAACCGTTAGTGCTGAAAACACAGTGGCCCGTATTCTGATGTCAGGTTTAACTTCAACTACAGTTTAAATATGTGGTTTAAGTATGGTAAGCCCAAAGTGCCAAAACTTTATCTAAACTGTATAATTCTAATGTTAATTGCTCTCTTTTCCCATGCTTCAATATTGTAGAAAACTATTTAAGTTTTTATTCCAAGACAGTTTTTAATACTATGAGTGCCATATATCCTGGTAAGTTAAACACCGATTGTTATAGATTCAAGCCTCTTTTGGCTTACCATACTTAAACCACAGATTTAAACTCTAGTTTAAGTTAAACCTCACATCAGAATACGGGCCAGTGAAATTAAAAATGTCACCTACAGAGGCACACTGGGTAGTATTAAAGCGACAGTGAAAGCTTTATTCAATTTTCATAGATATCCTGATTGTGTCTGTGTAATTTTCCTTCTTTTTTGCATCAATTTTTTTTTTTTAATCAATCTGAATGTAATAACCGAGGTCACACATCGTGACTAGAACATTTTTTAAATAACAAAATCCTAACGTGTGACAATGTCGTTTAGTATGACATCCTTTCTTTTCTTCCAGGGATTTTCGACATCGGAGACCTGGTATGCGGTGCTGGACAAGGGAACCAACTATTGCAACTTACACAACTTGATCACAGGTGAGTGGTGTAACGTACTGTTTAGTGGGATAGTTTTGCGGGATAGTTTTGCGGTTTCGTACTAATTTTTCGCGATTTTTCACCCAGTATTGACTTCGCAGATACTATCCATGACAAATTTACAATTTCCTGACCGGACTATACCAATAACATTTTGTTCAAGAAACGATGTGATCACTGCCAAAGAATACTTTTAAATGCCGAAAAGAATGACCGTATAATCACAGCATAATTTAGTTATAAAGATTAGAAAAACAAATATACACGCAATTGAAACATTGAAAATTTTATCGTACTACAACAAAACTTGATGTGTGAAGTAATCTGCATATATTGCATTTTTCATCATAATTTATTTTTTTTCCGGTGTAAAACTCTTGGTCAGCAATTTTACCGTGAAAAGCGTGAAAATTAAAACTCTGCAACTCTGCCCTCAGTTAGTAAAAGTTATGTTCCCAAATCAAGTGTGTGACATTTTAGGTCAAATTTCTTCTTAGTTGAACAGAATTCTGTAGTAAAAAAAAAGATTAATTTGGAAAGGTTTTCTGTGTCTAGTTATAAGTTGTAGCAGATTTTTTGGATTTACGCACTACACCTACCTCCTGCTCTTAAAGCCCATGTATAGTTTTGGTAAAGATTAAAGAAATGTGAATTTTGGGGATATATACCATGACATATAGTTTCTATACACATTTCAAGATCATAGCATATTTTTCTACGAGCGAATTCTTTTGAAAATTTGAATTTGACCGTTAAATCGTATTTAGCGCCCTCTCTTGGTTATAACAATATTTTGCTTCTTATCGGGCATATAGAAAATTATTTTCAAGATTTTATTAAAGCATGCTAAAAAGGAATACATAAAGAATAAATTCTGAAATTTTTATCCAATTCTGTTCATGAGAAGCTGTCCTTTATCAAGAAAGAAAATATTGAATTTGCGTCGGGGGCTACGACGCTAAAATATTTTCCACACTTTAGGTTATAACTTTTTCAAAACTTGTTAATTTTTCGTACAATTTTTTGTACAACATGTCCATGATATCATGTTTCTTTTTAAGTAAATTTGAAGATAAAATTTGGTGATAAGAATATTCGCTTTTACCAAAACTATACTTGGGCTTTAACCGAATCAAAGCCATCAAAATCATTATGCTTCTCGTTGGTCTAGTGGTAAGACACCTGTCTAATCATCAGGAGGTTGTGGGTTTGATTCCTACCTGGGTCACATTTCAAAATGCATCCATGTTTTGATAAACAAAAGTTATTTCAATTTTTGTTGAAGTTTTTTTTCAGAATTCAATTGTAGATAATCCATGCAAGTAATTCACCACGTTATAAAATTATTTATTTTTGTGTGAAGAGTTTTGAAATAAAAATTGTGAAAATCAGCTAAATGCAAAATTATAACTTAGGCAATAATGTCAGATCATGTCATAATTCCTCATGCACATTAGTTGATGTAGAGGGTGTTGTAATTGATCGCAAGTTGCAGTTGGTCATGAGCGAATGAAAATATGTTTACAATTTATGCAACTATTTTGCAGTTGATTTGCGCTCAATCGCAACTTTTGAACGACGCTTTTTGAACAACAAGATAAACCCAGAACCTCTTTAGAAATGGAAACATTTGTCATTTGTATCTTTTCAAGATTCAAGATTATTTATTTCATTTTTCTGAATATAGATTATAAATCTCTCCAAACAATTACTACTCCTTGTCTCTTGTTTGTTTGCATTTTAGGAAGAGGACTGGACAAAACGACAGGCTACAAAGAAACAACAAGCGATTCTGTCTGTACCCAATTCACTTCTGCTGATTGTGACGTGTACTAAAATAGACAGTACCATAGATGGAAACCTTCCAGAATATATCTTAAAGGGGAACTTTTATGACACTCTGTATCATGATATATTGAAGATTGCATATTTCTTAACATAATGATTCCATTTTCTACCAAAAAATATGCCTCTTAGTATTTAAAAAAAATTATTTTCCATTAACATTTCTATCTGGGTCAGAGAGCTGTGCCCCGCCTCCCAGAAATACCCCCTCTACGGCACATCTTTTGACAGGCGGAGTCTGTAACGTCATATCCAGTCCTGCATCAAAACCACGGACTCAAACATGTAGGATTGTGCCCCTAATATTTCTCCTTCTTGTTCAATGTCCTCCTCGAAATCCGAGTCAGGACTTGATTTACTGTTTTCCTCAACTTCTGAAGAATCTGCCACGTTCCGCATATTTAAAAAAAATGTTAAAATAGCGGGTATAATTGGCGCCAAACAGTATCATAAATACATAGAGTGACACACGCAAACGCGGGTTCTTGCTCAACAATGTCTGCATATGACGTCATAATGATTGACAGATCGATGTCCCAACCCACCAGACCCCTCGCGGTCCGTTTTTGAGGGGCGTTCCAAACAACCATTACATTTTTTTTATTTTTCACCTCTATGAAATAAAAAGAGATGAAAAAGGTGGTGGATATCAATGTTTATTGAAAAGATAAATAAGAAAAAGTAAATACGGTATACAGTTTCATAAAAGTTCACCTTTAACCCATTCAGGACAGGAGTTATTTAGCATCAAATTCAATCACTATTTCATTACACAATTGGCAACACTAAAATTTTAATTCTCTTTTTAAAACATTCCGATTACATACAAGCCTGTATAATGTTCCCAAATTCAATTTTCATCACCAAAAATGTGTGTTAAAACATTAAAAGTTGCCCATTTACGTGAAAATTAAGGATTTTAAAAGATTTTCATGGTTCAGCTGTTTGCCAAGTCACATTTTAATTTCTATCACATGCATATTCTGGAAAGTTTGTATTTCAGCAAATCCTTCATTCATATACAGTAGTACTATTAATCAGTATTACCGGTACTCTAATTCATAGTACGTGTAATCTAACGTGCTACATGTTATTCTAATGAAACCGTTTAAAAATTTTTGACTGATTTTAATTCTGAATCCTGTGGCTACAGGCAGGTTCAGATAAATACAGTGAAAACTCAGTATAACGACGTTCATGTGACCATCAAAAATAGCTTGTCAAAGCAGTAATCTCATATGATTATAGCGGGGCTAAAACAAAAAGGTTATAAAGAGCCGGACCAAACTATTACCTCTTTATACCGAGTTTCCACTGTATTGCCAAATAAACTCATTTATGAAAAACTGTATTAAGATGGATTTATCTCATTTGGCAAAGAAGGAGGCATGCATTTCAACTATTCACAGTTCATGAATGTGATATTCTAATAACATTGCTGTAGTAAATCTGTTGTACATTAAAACTTTATAAAAAGGGATTTATTTTGTATATTCTTTTTATTGTCTTTAAAAATTTGATTTTAGATGTGTCTTGGCACACATGAAATATGCTGATCAATAATGAAGAAATACGCCTATGGAAGGCATTAGTTTGAATGTAGCTCTTTCAAATATGATTTGTTTTCATTTTTTTTATGTTACATGTATGGTTTTTCAAGTTTTAGCCGATCACTTAGGATCGTTTTTCAAAAAGCAATGTTTGAAAAATATGTAAACAATTAGTCTTTCATCTATTAAATAGTACAGATAATGATATATACTTAATTTTTGCAGGTTCATTGTTAAAATTCCTTTAATACAAATATCTTCATGAAGATATTATGTTCTCTTTTACAGTGAAATACATGTATGATTTACATCAAATAGCATTTGAATTGATCAAATAAAGGTGTGCTCATGTGGATCGTAGTTAACGAAACTCCGTTCACGCTTGTCACTCTGCGGGGGCATTCCCCTGACCTTGACATAACCTTGTGGTTTGGTCATGGTTTCAAGACTGCAGAAAGAGATTTGTGATAGTTTCGGAAACTACCAACGACTACACTGAGCGAATCTTGAAGTTCAAATCCGTAGGGGGCCGACGCGGTTTCTGAAACCGTCAGGTTTGGGTTGTAAGTGTGACACTAGCTTTTGTTTGTAACCTCCATTATTGTATTGAGGTAGCAATAAGGGAGTTGATTTGAGCATGTAAGGCCCCGGTCACATAGAGGCCCGGAAGCAACACGATTCAATACGACTCTTTGTTAATTCACAGTTGACTATCTGCGAACCAAGAGTAGTGTTGAATCGTGTTGCTTCCGGGGCCCTATGTGACCGGGGCTTAAGGAAGAATTAAGAGTGGTATGCAAGAACATTACTTTGCACAAATTTTGTATGAAGCTGGAATTCATGAATAAAATTTACAAATGGAAAGATGCAATGTGCATGTTTGAGTCTTTATTTAGTATTAAATGATCTTAAATGTTTACCACACTCGTGATAAAAAATTTGAAGTTGACAAAGTTCTACAATCACTATCTTTAATTATCTTTTTGTACATTATAACTTTATGATAAAGAGGTTGGCTATAACAACGTCCAAGCTCTTTGCATTACCCCTCTAATAGAACAAGATTACAAATACGGGTAACTCTGACTAAATCAAATGTGTCGTTTTCTCACTAGTTTGGAACTTATTTGCAGTAACATTATAAAAGTTGTACCACTGCACCTGTATACAGTGAAACCTCTTTATAACGAGGTCCTTGGGACCATGAAAATTACCTTGTTATATCAGGATTAAAAAAAAGAACTATAAAGAGCTGGGACCAATAGAATCACCTTGTTATAACAGGTATCTCACAATATACGACCTCTTTATAACGAGGTTCCACTGTACAATGAAACAGATTCCAATGGTGTTGAAAATACATTTTGACTAAGAATAGAAATCATATATAGCATAGACTGGTATAAAAACTGATCTGGGATCGGTTTCATAGAGCTGTTCATAGAGGTACATGTATGCACTACTAGGCATGACTGGTGACCTTTTTCGTCTTTAGCTTGGGGAGTACCTCTATAAGCAGCATTTCATAACACAACCAGGTCTTGAATAAAGGAACGTTTTTCAACACCATGGTTAAGTTTGTTCAGTGCAATAGAGAACAATGTAATGATGTAAAGTTTGTTATAAAAAAAAATTAAATATGCTTGTGCAAGGCACCAAACACCGCAGGCCCAGGCCGAGAATGACATCGCTGGGGCCTGTAACATAAAAGATGCAAATTTTTATATAAACAAATGTTTACTATAAATGTTTAACGTAAGTCTATGGCAAAATGTGTACCAAAGAGATGCAATTAATTGCATGATTAATTGTATTTCTTTTCTATGTTAAAGGCCCCTGGTCCTTACGTGCATGATATTGTGTAGAGCCAGTTACCAAATGTCACACTTTGGTTCTCTTTTATCATGTATTGGGGTGCAAAATAACACATTTAAACGTTCCTTGCAACAAATTATTTTGTTTAAAATATTCATGCAATATTCTATGGGATCTCATACATTTTGACATACATTTTTGTCTGTCCACCATATCAAGGGTCTATGGGAGTCTAACTCAAATAATTTACAACTGTTGCCTTAGAAAATACATGTGCCTAAAGAGTTCACAGATTCATACCATTACATCAATACATTCTGGAATATATCCATTTAGGATCTCAACTGATCAATATATAATGACTGTCAGGGGAAGGAACATAGCGAATGTTCCATCCAAAGGATTTGAAATGCTATTGAGAGATGGTATAACTCCCCGGGATAAAGTCAAGGGAATGATAGCCACCCAAAATAACAATAAAATAGTATACATTAGTATATAATTATAGTATACAGGGGTGTGAGAGCTCAGATTTTAATCTGAATTCTCATATTTTGGACATGGTTACAGGCCATAGGTTTTCAATACAAATTAAATGAAAAGAGTGATATTTTTTAGCATTTCATATTTTTTCAGATTTTTTTTTTTACAGATGCTCTCACACCCCTGAGTATGTTCCCGACAATAAAAATCATCATGTGTTATGTATGGTCTTATCCAGTTTGGATGGCCCATTTCCAGGCCTTATTACAAGTTCTCACATATCACAATAGCTTATTTTTCCCTATCGCATATAGCTCTCCGAATCTGAACGCCTGCAGTGCACTAGTTATTTTGGCACAGATTCTTGGCACATGTACTTCCGGTAACATTCGCGCGTTTTCAAAAGTCTATAGGCTTTCTACGGTAAACTTCGTCAGTGGCTTGTAGTGTCATATTTTTCCATTGATTTTTGCGAATAAAAGCATCATTTTATATATTTTTCTTTCATNCTGATGAGATTTTGGGTTCATGAGGTCAAAGGTGGCAGTGCCCAAAATTTGTAAAATGTATTTGATTTCTGATGGCATGGAACAGGCCGTACATACATGTACCTTTCTGATTGCGTGATGGCGGAGGCATAAATTTTGACCGTGCGCGGTCGAGGATTCATCTAGTCTAAAAATGATTCATGCAATATTCTATGGATATCATACATTATAGCATATGTTCTGGTATCTCCATCATATAAAGGGCCAAGTTTGGTCAAAATCCGTCCAGCGGTTCTGAACTTATCGCGGTAACAAGGTCCGGACGGACGGACGGACGGACGGACGGACAACCCGAAAACATAATGCCTCCGGCACCACCTTATGGTGGCGCAGTTTGCGCAGTGCAATAGAGAAAAGTAATGATTTAAAAAATAATTCTTGCCTTATCCCAACAAAATATACCCAACACAAAAAATCATTCAATTGAGAGCAAAAAGATAAATAACACTAAAGATGCTTAATATTGTGGACTCATGTTGGAACTAACATTGTTGGCAACTGATGTAATTACTCATCACTCAATCCACATGTACATGATACTGTGTAGAGCCAGTTGCCGGTACAATGAATTTTTTATGTCATACTTTGGTTCTCTATTATCATGTATTGGGGAGCAAAATAGCACAGTTAAACACTCCTTGCAACAAATTATTTTGTTTTTCAAATTTTCTAAAATGATTCATGCAATATTCTATGGATATCATACATTATAGCATATGTTCTGGTATCTCCATCCTATAAAGGGCCTATGAGAGTCTAACTCATAATAATTAATAATTTGAAACTGTTGGCAGCCATGATAAAGTACATGTGCCCAAGGGTTCTCTGGTTCATACCATTACCTTAATACATTCTGGAATACATGCATTTGGGTCTCAACTGATCAATATATAATGACCCACAGGGGAGGGAACATATCGAATGTTTCATCCAAAGGATTTGAAATGCTATTGAAAGCTGGTATAACTCCTCAGGATAAAGTCGAGGGAATTGTAGCCACCAAGAATAACATTTCAAATCCTGAGGACGGAACGTTTAGTATGTTCCCGACAATAAAAGTCATCATGTGTTATGTATGGTCTTATCCAGTTTGGATGGCCCATTTCCAGGCCTTATTACAAGTTCTCACATATCACAATAGCTTATTTCTCTCTATCGCATATAGCTCTCCGAATCTGAATGCCTGCAGTGCACTAGTTATTTTGGCCCAGATTCTTGGCACAGGTACTTCCGGTAACATTCGGGCGTTTTCAAAAGTCTATATGCTTTCTACGGTAAACTTCGTCAGTGGCTTGTAGTGTCATATTTTTCCATTGATTTTTGCGAATAAAAGCATCATTTTATATATTTTTCTTTCATATCTGCAATTATTTGTCATATGGGTTTCTTTTGCAAAGCGGCCCAATGATGGGCTTCTGACGCAAAACGAAGAAATTACGCTAAATACACATGGATTGAAATTTTGTAGATCGTATACAGTGAAATCAAGATGGATCCCGAAAGTGAGCGTGCCAAAGCCAAAGTGCGTGATATTGATATCACAATATGATATCGGGTGATATCGGCTATATGCGATAGGGAGAATTGAACCTGCAGTGCGCAATAAAGTTATAATTATCACGCATTGATCAGCATAGCACGGTGCACGCCAATGTTTGCACAAAACCTCATTGGATTTCCAATTTGTTTACACACAATGCTTCCTCACATTGGGCAACGTAACAAAATATTCTGCTCTATGGCTAAAGCCCCGGTCACATATGGCCCCGGAAGCAAAAAATTCAACACGACTCTTTGTTAATTCACAGTTAACTGCCTCAGAACAACGAGTCGGGGTGAATCATTTTGCTTCCGGGGTCCTATGTGACTGGGGCTTCACAATTGAACCTGCAGTGCGCAATAAAGCTATAATTAGCACGCATTTGTTGCAGAACACCTCTTTGGGTTTTCCATTTTGTTTTACATACAAATGCTTCCTCACATTGGGCAACATTGCAAAATGTAATGCACTAGGGCAGATATATCAAATGTTCCTCCATCACATGGCTATGTGTATCAAACCACCTGTGCATATCTGGTTAACCCATACAACATACTCAATTGGTGCAAGATGTCCGCCTTGATGTCATCCAAGCAACACAATGTTCATGAGTTGCCAAGGTTCCTCTATCAAACCGAGGGAAGATTATGAGCGATGTATAATATATGTGTATTTATCATTGAAAAAGGTAGTTTCTTTTGCCTGCTAGACCCAGTGAGCGAGATTCAATGGGGTTGCATCCACTTCGTCCATTTTCTTAGTCCATCTTGCTAAGAGTGTACGGTACCCTATATGAGTGTCTCTTCGTTTCTGAGGTATTCTCCTATATCCGACTGATGGAATACGACGATGGACATGGGATCCGTGTGTCTGCATTCCTGTGTGGATTTCGCTGCTACGCCAAACCCCTGTGAGAAATGGAAATAGAAATTACAAACATTGTCAGGTAGATTAATACAATTTTGTTTTTGATTAAGGGCTCTATATCAACTTAAGTTCTGGGCAGAAAGTAGAGAGAAAGCATGAACTCTGATAATTGTAGTTGTTTATTGTCACACAGCATCTAAATTTTTCAAAAAGTTTTGTTATAATTTTGACAAAACTCTTACAATTGAGAACATTATAAACAGTTAATATTTATTCATTCATTTATTCATTCATTTATAAATCTATTCATTCACTCATTTATTCATTCATTTTAATCATTTGTTTATTTTCATAGTATTTTTTTTACAAGTTAAGGTAGTCCCATCTGTTATGAATGCACTGTTCTACCTGGGGGCCGTATATAAATATTACTGAGTTATATCTCTGTATGAATGCAACCTTTTCTCATGTTTTAATGTATTTTTCATATACTGCTCCTTGATTTATTAATTGAACAAGTGAAACGCCGCCTGGCAGTCTCGCCTGCATTGCGCGATTTGTAAATTATAGCAATATGCTTTTGACATATTTCTATAGAGATGGTTCAAGTTTGATGAATATTGGACAAGGAA
>BQKZ01005077.1:6343-18976 GCA_036244855.1 Temnopleurus reevesii | reverse complement strand
TGATATCGCGATATCTCCGTGATTCTTTCATGGATTAATTTTATTTTTGGAAATATTTGAAGCCTGAAATATCTAGTTTCATTTCGTGCCAAGATTTTAAAAAATAATTTTGTATTTTAGGAGATATATTGTGCTAAGTACCACAATTAAAAAATGCTCTAGAAAAAGGATACGAATTAATGTGACCCCATCATACTTGGCGATTTCAGAAAGATGGTAGTAAGGAGCTGTTATTTATACCACCCCTCTCTGCATCATGTCATTAGACTCCCTTCAAGAAACTTTCATTGCTTTTTGTTTTTATTCTCTTTGTAGATATCTAGCAACATGATGGCAGAACCAGTGCAATAATGTCAGCCACCCTTGTTCAGGGCAACACAAACCTAAACCTACTTTCAGGGTCCCAAGGAAGTGGCTTAAACGTGATTACCCCTGTCATGGCTGTCTCCGTGTGTCGTCCATCCGTCAGCAGCGGTGTGCCCTCTAGACATGGCAGTGCCGTCAGCCGCTCCCAGCTCCCTTCCAAAAGCCTTCCAAGTCACGCCGAGTTCTGGATGCAGAGTAAGGAAGGAAACCCCGTCGCGAGTACCTTCTCGTCCTCCCTGCTCGAGTCGTACCCTCCGGTCGAAGACGCAATGTGGGCGTCTTCCAGCCGGGACAGTGTGACCCTGCCGAAGATTCGTAGCCCCGTCCAGTTGAGTGGCACGTCGGATTCACAGGCGAGCCTCATCACGAGTATCGATGCCATCAGCCTCAAGGAGAGATGCGCAGACGCGGAAGCGCATCTCGATCAGCCCAACCCGCCAAGCATCTTCCCGAACTTCCGCGCCCTCCAACGGATGGCCGCGAGTGCCAAGCTGAGGTTGAACAATCTCAAATCAAAGGAAGCCAAAGCTATTACTACTTTGTTGAATCAAGAAAAGACTAGTCAATCGAACGAGAGCCATTCTTGCCATGAAGAAGCGATTGAAAAGAACAATTTCCTAAATTCATCTTGGGAGTCTCATGCTGATGATGACTATTCTCTTACCACTAATCTACATGCTGATAAAGGCAAGTATAACATACACATACATCTTGTTTATCTCATATCTAGTCCTTATCCCATTCTCAAAGTACATGTATGTTCATATTCCAACAAAAGTTTACACAAATGGTAAAAGCAGTAATGAGACACTTATTGGACAAAATATGATATTTCAGATCCTTGAGATACAGTGTTAGAAAGAATAAAGAATTGAGGTATGTAACAATGTGATTTTCCCCCAGAAATAGAATTTTTAGATATGTGAGGTTAGCAGAGCTGTAAAAGTATGTGGCAAGGGTGATTTCTCGGGTATCTGAGGCCAAAACAAATTATTTTGCTTGTTGGTAAATTAAGTGTCCATGAAACCATAGTATTAAAAAGAGGCTCACTTTAAGAGGAATTTGTAAATTTGAATGGTTCATACGATTAAATCAAAGAACGACTTGTATGAAGACTGGTTCCAACAGTGAAGTAATGGGACGAACACACAATTACAAAAGAAGGTTCATTCATTCAACCACAAGTAAGTACTGTAGATATAAAAGATATCACTTGCTGTGTTCTCTATTTGTGATCAATAAAATGTTCATTGTTCATTTTATTTCCATAATTTCCAGGTACTTCCAAATCATCAAGGACAAAGAAGTTCCATCGAAGCAGATCAAGACGGCGAGGGGGTAAAACGCCAGCGAGAAAGAAGAACTCTCCCGCCCCGAATAAAGACGATATTTCCTCCTTAGCAGACTTTACGCTCGCTTCCACGATGACTCTCAATACTCGTTGGCAGAAGAAAAAAGTGGAAACGTTCAGCACAAAGTACAATAAGAAACACACTGCCAATAAAACAAAGGAGAAAGACAAAGCGAGCAGAGTGTCGTCCCAGATATCGTTAACGACGGTTGCTCTGGAGAAAAGAAATACCTCTTCCACATCTCATGCAGCTACGAAACAAAGTACGGCGGAAACGTCTAGGACGGTTTTCGAACATGCCGCAACGGTTTACGGAAGCGGGAATCAGGTTAGCGTGAGGCTGAGCAACAAATTCAGGTCAAGCGAATCGGAGCATGCGGTGAAGAAAGTTTTCCTTTCGGAGAAGCAGTCCAGTATGCTGAAGGATTGTGGGAAGGGTGTACCTTGTGCTCCGCCCACTTCTCCGACCCCGCAACAGCTTGAAAAGTTTGAGTATGTCCCGTCGTTGACAGATTTAAGGGTGAGTAGGAATCTAAATACCAAAGTATGTAGGACCCTCGTGAGGGAACTCTCGATTCAAAAGATTTAGGAGGTCAACAAATATGAAAATAGGAATAAAGAAAATTCAAACTGTCAGTGTATCCCCACTTTAGCATGTTTGCCTTGCATCTCCCCATCCGCCATCTTAATCTTCACAATCTACGCCAGGAGATCCACGCAGCAGTTTGGAACCTGTAGGGAGTGGCTTTATAATTGGATTGATTTGCATGTAATGGTCATCTCCGTATTTCTCATCCCACAATTTCATACATTCTGTTGATAAGTTGCTTTCTAAAGGGAAGAAAGTGGCCAGGGAGCTTCTGCATGTCTTTTTTTATTGTTATTGTACAAGCACTGCTTTCTATTGGACTTCCTTCATTTCATTATACACCTTTATTTTTTTCTTTATATGCAATTGACACTTCAATATTATTCAAGTACAATATGTTTTTCCAACCGTTTTTTTTCTCAAATTTTGCTCTTTTAATACAAATCTTTATATTTAGTAGTTGGTACTTGGCCTTTATGCAACGCATTATTTCATTGTCATTGAATCATATTTCTGTTGGAAAAGAAATAGAATTGAATTGAATGTTATATCATTTTATATTCCACAGAGCCAGCGAGCATTAAAAGACCGACTAATTGTGATGGACGTGGCAGAGAAGAAGAAAAACAGCAAGATGCGGGAGGAGAAAGCAAAACAGGAGAAGCAGACGGCTCGCAACAACATCAACATCATGCGTCAGAAGCAACGCCAGCAGATATACGCACTGAACAAAGTCATGACGGAGTACGAGAACAGCCAGTTTCAAAAGTTCTGTGAGAAGATAAAGAAAGAGAAGGAAAAGACTTGAGAAAAAAGCTCGGAAAGTGTTAGAAGTTGAAATTTTCGCACAAAACTAAAGTTGGAAGGCCAGGTTGAAAAGTTTTGTAGCACTAGTGCAGCGAAAAGGGAGAAAGAAAAGTCTTGGAATATGGCTTGGAATGTCAGAACGTCCATCCTCAGTATGTCACTTTGAAAAGTTTTTTAAGGTCATGAAAAAGAAGAAAGAAAGCTCTTGAAAGATAGCCTCTGAAAGTGTTTTAAGTAAGAATTTTGCTCTCGATGTGCTCTCAAAACACTCAAGCTTAATCAGTATGAACAGTTCTGAAGAAGGGGGCAGGAGAAGTCTTGAAATGAAGCAATAATCAGAACGTTTATGGCTGATATTTGAATGATGGCGATATAGAGGTATAGGTGTCTCAGTACTATGGTCCTATGTGGCATTAGAGTGAGGTACATCATTAGAACTCCACACAAATTTTGAGGGCAAAATAATTTGTTATTTTTGATCATTTAAAACTCCTGTTTTTGAAGCAGTTTACTGCACACTCCTGTAAGATTCTCTAAATCTATTTTTGAACAAAAGTATTCATATTTTTGAGCAAATTATGTAACCCTTGGCTTATTTCCAAACAGAAAAGACGAGAGGTTTGCAGTAGATAGGAATTATGCAATATCATGTTTGGGAAATTTGCAGTGTACAAAAATGGAAATATTTGCGTAAAAGAACCAATTTATATCCTATTCCCCTCAATGCAGGGTTGTCACTTTCTCTAGGAAAAACCTGGAAAACGATTTTCACGTTTTCAGTCAGGAAAAAGTCAGGGAATTGGATAAAATGGTTTATTCATTTATTTATTTCATACGTTTTATTTTGACATGGTAGCCCGATCAGTAATCGAAGTACTGTTCTTCCTGGGGGCCCTACATGTATATAAATAAATGGTCCCTCAAATCAGGGAATTTGACACAATATTCATTTTGTAATTAAGGATCCATCAAAATAGGTTGAAATAATTAAATTACTTGACAAAATAATCATGAAATTTTAAAATATTCATCAGGGGAAAAACAGGAAAAACAAAAAGTAATTGGTTCTCCTCAAAATACAGTGTACATTAGTGACAACCCTACCTTGAGTGGATTGAGATTTGTTCCTTTTGGTAAAAAGCCAGAAATAATTTAATTACAACTTCCTGAAGGCCCGCATCTATACAGAAACCGCAATTTTCATTTCCCCTTAACAATTTCCATTTTATTTTGGCAAACTTACTATGCAGGAATTTGGCGATATTTGAAGAAGAGTTTGTAGACAAAAGCAAGTTTATAATTAGTGAATTTTAATAACTTCATATTACTTGTAATAAATTGAGGAGGCTACGATGAACAGATGATTGCAAAATTAAGTCAACACAAATAATACGTCTTTCATTTTAATAGTAATAATAAAGCCAGCTTCCAAAAGTTTCAATAGGTAACCATGCCCTCATCAATTTTTCCAACAGAGAAAATCTATATTTTACAAGAAAAAAAACCTATTGGTTTTGTATTAAAAAGTACTTCCATAAGTTCCAATATAAATTAATCATGCGCATGAATAAATCTAACAGAGAGTATTTGTGTTTTACAGTGAAACACTATTTGTTTAATAATTAAAAGTATTTGCTTGTTTTTATTCATATGCATTTTCATATTTGAAGCATTTGTTTTTCTTACAAGTTTACTTGAAAGTATTATGATTAATATTATGATAAATCTAGCAGATTCTCTTTTTTTTTCATTTCAAATCATGGATTTCTTGTGGCAAAATTCAAAATATGCTATAAAAAAGCAGTAATTACAGAAATCAATTACAATATTAGCTTGATAACACATTGATTAACATTGTAATTAATTGTATATCATCCTTAAATCATGGCTCAACTTCACTGGAGGCAATATCCTATCCAATGTTAAAATGTGAGCTCGGTGGAGAGCTATACTCACAATAGACCACTTTCATAATACATTCCAACCTTGTTATAAAGAGCACTGATGCAACGAGATCTCATTATCATAAGGTAGTTTTCCTTGTCCCATCTCTTTGTATTTTATTGTATTTTGGCCCTGATATAACAAGGTTTCGATATAAAGAGATAATATCTCTGGTCCCAAGGACCTCGTTATAAGGAGGTTTGATTGTATAGTTAAATACATTCACGATTGCCCCAAGACAAACTATGTACATTTATTCTTCTGTTAACAAATAATAAGAGTACAATAGAAGTCGGTATGTAGTTTGCATCTATCAACTTTACTTGGTTGGACAAACATTGATGCTTGCCCAACCTGGCAACAATTACTGCATACAATTCACATTCCTTCTATTGAAATAAGATTATTTATTTGTCATCCGTTGAACAAGTATTTTGCTATTGTGCATTTGTCAAAGAATCATGCGTAAAATTAGACTTCATTACATAAGTGGTCTACATGTATTCCAGAATGGGATGAATTCTGTTTGCAATTCTCGCAACCAACAATACCCGATATTAAACGATATCTAACGATATAGTCGATATTGATCCGTTACAGTTGACTAGGGGACTTCCGGTTTGGGAAGATATTACAGGTGCCATGACTATCTTTTTGGATAATTGCCCATTTTTCTTCTTTTAGCACTATCAAAGGTACTTGGTACTGTATGAAAAAAAAAAAAAAAAAAAACCCTTGGTGTAATGGAAGTTAATATCAGGAAATATTTAACATAAAGTGCAAAACAAACATGATTTTTCGATCTAGAACCTTTGCGAAAATAAAAACACATGCAAATATATGTAACCGGAAGAAGGTAAGTCAACTTATATAACGTCATTCTAGTTAAAACTGCATAGCGCCATCTGCGATTCTAAGTTGAGTGTATTGTCGGTTGCGAGAATTGTTATATGTATGCATGTCAAATGTGATATTCATATAAGTGCATATAGGATTTAATCATGTTATGTTCAGTGATGTATGAAACCTATAGCAGCTGTACAACAAGAATCAAGTTTCTGTTTATTTTGTCCAATTGTGTGAATATATTTTACGATATCCTAATGTACTTGTGTCAAGTTATATTTATTCTTTGACGGGTGTGAATTAGATAGAAAGTATTTGTAGGATTGGGGCAGCTTTGTTACGTGTTTGAGCAATAAGATTTTTTTCAATCATTTGAAAGATAATGACTGTGACATTGTGTCTGAATTCTATTTATCCCGTAGATAATTGCTCATTATGTAATAGCAATTTTAGGTATTTATATAAGATGTATATGTATGTGACTGTGTACTTGCATACATACATGTATCTCATTGTTCTAGGTGATTTGGAAAGTTTTTAAAAATATGGAATATTTGGACCAAATGTTATGTTTTAAAGAATTTTGGTTATTTGATGTGTTTTAGGTAATAGGAACTTCTATGCAAGTAACGCCCATCCGTTCAGTTGTATTTTACAATTACATCAGATTTTGCAGAGCAATAAGCAACTATTATTGTCCGTCTATTTGGTTCTTAGGGGTCTGTCACAACAGGAAGATTCATTTTCTTATAAATTTTCAAATTTTCCAAGTACAATGTAGATTGGAGAGAGACCATTTGAATTATATCTCTGTCTACATAATTATAAGTCCTTGGGAATATAAGTTAGAAATGGAGAAATTCAACTTCCAAGAGGTAGATAACATATATTTTGCATGATTTGTTTCATAGTATTATGTACACTATTTCGATTATTTGATTAAATGGGTGTTGCTAGAAAGTTGCAATTAATGATTACAAATCAATTGCAAGTTGAAACATGCATTTTCGATTGTGCAAGGTCTGCATCTACTCTATCAGTAAACACTTGATTTGATTGTCTTGAACTGATCATCTGCAACTTGTCGTTAGATCAAAACTTTCTAGCAACTCCCTGCTTTGACCTAGTTCAACTTAGGCAGCTAAGCTATATGCTGTAAAGTAGCCAGTTTACATAATTAATATAAACAGCATGTTGACTGCTCATGTCAATGAAGCATGAAGTTGAAATGAATGAATTGGCATATTTCTGCTTTCATCTAAGTATAGAATTAAGGATTTGAATTCAACGTACAGTGTAAAGTTAAATATTTGTATGTCAAAGAATATTCTCAAGACATGCCGGATCATGTCTTCAGCCTTATTTAGTGCCGTCCATATATAATATGTCTTTCAAAATGTGACTTCTAAAAATTATCATAGATTGTGAATAGATAGATTAATACATAAATGGATAAATAAATAAATAAATTAACAGAGAAGAAGTTAAATTTTTGAATGTTAAAGAATTTTTTAAAGACTTCAGTATCATGTCTTCAGTCTTTGAAATAGTACCGTCCATATATGTCTTTCAAAGTAAATTATGTGACTTCAGAGAATTATCTTAGATTATAAATAAATAGAGGTATATACATGTAAACATTTATAAATGGAGTCTTTCTTTTCCTTCATGATCTTATGATTTTCAGATGATTAATTTCTGATTTTGGTAAATTCATGGGCTTGTGTCAATTTTTGTGACATGACAGGGCCCAAATTTGAAAAACTGTGTTATCTTATAAGTTAGCAAATTGTCATTACAAGCAGAAATTATGACCCGCCATCGATCAATATTTGCGCGGTGTCTGCAGTGCTTGCACAAGGTTAAAAGAGCCCTCTATGCACCCACCAATCAGTGCTTATTGCAAGCAATTAGCGTTTATGAATTCTTGACACAGAAGATATCAGTTTTCAGAATTTGGGCCCAGAACTAAAAAAGAAATCAGGCAAATATTGTCAAATCTAAAGCACTGTGTCCACCCACTTTTATTTCTTAAAGACCACGATGTATTTCAATTTACACCTGATAATTCATTAGGATATAAAGCAATACAATGTTCCTGTTACAAAAGTAGATTTTTGCATGTCTGATGATTCAAAATCCATGAATGTCTAATTTAAATGTGTATTACTGAGTAAAGAGGGCAATTTTCAGTGACAGATCAAAATTTGATCGTATCTGACCTTTGTTACATGGACATTGCACAACAAAAATTTGACTCAACGGCATGGAAATAAAAATACATGTTTCAATTTTTGTCTGTTTTCTTTCTCCCATTCTTTCTCCCACTCTTTCTCCCACTTTTGTTTTTTTCTCACTCTCTCTTTCTCTCTCCCTCTCCTACTCACTTTCTTGAAACAGACACCTCATTCAGCTACAAAATATTTTCTAGCAATACAAGTCATGATTACATATACAACTATATGATTAATTTAATCAATGTATCGCGACAAAAAATATATATTTCTATTAAATATGGCACAATATCAAGCAATAGCACATTCATTGGTCTACACATAAACCTATGTGTAAGATATTCTTTAAAAAAAAATTACATAAACAAAAATCTTTGGTAAGACTACATGTACATGTACTTGCAACTCACTCTTAAAGCAGGGCTGCCCACCAAAAATTGTGTATTCTTTGTCCATTAAGTTTGGATAATGGGTACCAAATTCAATAGATGTTGGTGATAATTAAAAGTGTAAACTACATTCAACTATTTTCAACAGAGAATAAGCTGAATACACCATTCGATTTGGCAGGTTTATTACTGTGGATCAAAGTCATCCTTTTTCTGGTTAATGGTGATAATTGATAGACAATACCAGAGGACAATACAATACATTTTCCAATGAGAAAGATCATGGACTGCATTATATTATGATCATGTTCTGGATTCTCATATACAGTATAATGCTGTTTATACCACTTTAAGAGGCAAAACATGATTTAAAAAGATAAAGAAGACAATATTTGGTTGGCAGGTCTGTTAAAGTTTTGAGTGACAAGGGAAGCAGCACATTTATTAGCATTAATTAATAATTTTGGAATGTATCCACATTAATTTTTAGGTACATACTTTTTATGATCAGATAAGTTTTCTAGTTTCACTCTCTTTGTGACATTGTTGTATAAAAAATACATTCTATAAAAGAAAGTATAAAAATATATATATTTTGTTAACATTGATGAAAATTAAAAAATTAATTGCATCAAAATATTGCAGACTGATTAAAAAAGAGAAACTTGATTTCCACAAGTTAAGAAAAAGACCTTTCCGTTAGAAGTACTGCGAATGTCTCACAAATTGGTGGTAAACTATGAATAAGGTCTTATTCTAAGTTCTTTTAAATAAATTTAAATGAAAATTGTTACGGCAATTGCGTCGACATCTTACATAAAAATACACAAACTTGTTTCCATAGCACATTATATCAAACATTAGCTCAGCTGATAGATTTATTGATTGCCTTAATATAATAATAATTATCATAACCTTTTCATATATTAACAATAATCACTAAGATGTTGGAATGTACAAGTTTGGGGACAAAATTGTTATGGACTAATTTCTTAACCACCAACTCTCGCTAGATTTGTTACTAATATTATACAGGCAACATGCCAAACATATACTCTGTAGCAGTACTGTTTTTTTCTTTCTTTCCCGATTAAAAATATTTCCCTCCCTTTAATCAGGGAAAGTTAATGAATGTAAAATGAAGCACACTTTATCCTGCTGTTTGCAGACTACACTTCTTTTTGCATGGCATTAGCAATTATCTCTATCATTTCAGGTCATTCATTTAATATTTCCTCTCATTAATAAAGATAAAAAAATTCACATACCTGTAGGGCTTTTGCATATGCTTTGTAAATATTCAGAATTGAATGAAAAACACCTTTAAATCTAAATTCATCAACATCATCGATTTGAACAGTTAAATGGCAGCTTTCAAATAAAGGACTGATGAAGTCGGGTCACTTTCAGAAGGTCTTATCAGTAGAGGGCAACCCCACCCCCCCCCCCCCCCCCCCCTTTTTTTTTTTTTTTTTTTTTTTTTTTTTTTGGGGGGGGGGGGCTTTTACTGTGATTGACATCCATGCAATGACAAGATTATTTGCAATTAAAAGTTGATTTTACCCCAAGCTGTCTGCCATTTCTGAGCCTCTTCTTCTGTCGTGAAGTTCCTCTTCTTTTTCCTCCAGGAATTCTTCTGTGAGATTGTGTCTGGTGATGATCCCTAGAATCTGAAGAAAAAAAATGCAATTAAAGTTATGAATTACAACATTTATAAAATATATTAATAGGCAATCTAATAATCAGGGAACTATTTACAGATATACCTGAGGAAGATGTTTTCGAGTTCCAAATGAGCACTGTTTGTCACCCAAAAGCTTCTTTTATCTTGCCAACAATGTCACATTCATGAAAATCATCATCATCATCATCATCATCATCATCATCATCATCATCGTCACCACCGCCATCATCATCATTATCCTCACCATCATCATTACTATCATTATTGTTAGCACGAAAATCAAAATCATTACCATTATTATTATCATTATCATCCTTATCATCACCATCATTACAATTGTCACCATCATCATCATCATCATCATTACTGTCATCATCATTATTGTCATCATCATCATCATCATCATCATCATCATCATCATCATCATCATCATCATCATCCTCATCATCCTCATCATCCTCATCATCCTCATCCTCATCACCATCATCACCATCATCATCATCACCATCATTACAATTGTCATCATCATCATCATCATGATCATCATCATCATCATCATCATCATCATAATCAACATAATCCGCATCACCATCATCATCATCAACAGCACCCGCATCAACATTACAATCACAGTCAACGGTAGTGTCATCATCACCACTATCATTATCACAATAGTACACTAATCATCATCATCATCATCATCATCATCATCATCATCATCATCATCATCATCATCATTCATTCATTTCATTTCATACCTCTCCAAAGCAGTTGACGACAGGCAGATGTCTGAGTCCCATGGTGCGGAAGAGATTAAAGACCTTTGGTGCTGGCGTGTCCGGATAGACAGTATACGGACATGTCGTCATGTATTTGGTCACATCCTAAACACAAGTAAGAAATAAATTCTGGTTTTACTACTGGTAATATCATCATGCAAAAAAAAAAAAAAACCCACTTATTTAATTATACTAGTATGCCTTTGAGTTTTTTTCATAGCATCTTGGAAATGAACTGTCAATAAGTGTTTATCTATGTTGGATAAAGGCTTATTTCAATTCTTGTCTACCTAACACAAAAATCTTTCAATTGATATCTTGATATATAATAATAATAATAATATATATGATTTATATGGCGCCAAATCCACTTTTCACGAAAATGCTCAAGGCGCAACTGGAAAATGTGTAGAGTAAGATAGAAGTTCAAGAAAATAACACAGGGACGAAATTAATTATATGCGATGTTGAAAAGGTAGGTTTTTAAATTCTGTTTGAATATTTCAGCGGAGCTACTGCCTTTGATGGCTTGTGGGAGGGAATTCCAAGTAGCTGGTCCAGCGTGCATGAACATTCGTTCCCCCCACTTAGTTTTAACTTTAAGGGACAACTAAGAGATTTGAGTTTTGGGAACGTAAATTTCGAGAAGGGATGTACTGCTGCATTAGAGAGATATTATACTGAGGAGCGGAGCCATGTATACAATGATATATAAGGAGGAGAATTTTGAAGATAATGCGCTGTTCGACAGGCAACCAATGTAGTGACTTGAGGACAGGAGTGATGTGATCGTGCGTACGGGAAAAGGATACTACACGCCCAACAGCCATTATCATCAAGCTTCATAGAGGTCTTGATGTAAGAAGCCTGTCAAGCCATTAATTCCTACTGTAGTATTCCTATACAATTTTTTTTCATAGCATCTCTGTTTTACATGTTGGGCAAAGGAAAGAAATATTTCAATCTCTGTCAAAGTGTAGAAATTCATGGCGTGCTGAATTGTGTTGTATCTCATCAAAGTGGGGGACGGACTGATAGCGTTAAAAAAGCCAAGCTTTGTTTTTCTTTCATCTTTCTATAACCCTTATTGAACATATATCGGATGAGAAAATGCCAAGATCACCTTTTGACTTCCCATAAGCTAACCATGAATATTTCTAACAAAATCATTCTGGAATCAAACTCACCACAATCATGTTAGCATTGATGCTAGAGACGTCAATGTCGTAGATATCTAAATATCTTGGATACTTGGCTACCATGTCTTCAAATGTCACATGAGTTTGACTAGAGCTCTGTCAAGAAGAAAATATTTAGTTAATATAGTGTGGATACTATTTACATGTACATCATAAACAAGGGATATGAATATACGCTTTCCCAAATGATTCATATGTAACTTAGATTATTAATAGGCTGATGAAAGTTGATTATAAGTTTCCTGTAATAATTTTTTCAACTTATAGTGAGGGAGCTATTTCATTATTCATTATTTTGTTCTTTAAAGATTTGCAATATTTCATTATATCTTTAGTTCAATATCCATTCATACCTTACTCACGATTGTAAATAGCTCAAACTGACAAGCCGAATGGACATGTTATTTTTTGAGCGAAATTTATGAAATTGTGGCTTAAAAAAAAA
>BQKZ01005076.1:41552-60303 GCA_036244855.1 Temnopleurus reevesii | reverse complement strand
ATCGTGCGGCAAGATGCAACGTGATAGTATGGTCGTGAGTACTGTAAACGGGAAGAGATGGATTAAGGAGATCCAGCTAGCCTAAATTAGTTGTCAGTAACACATTTTCCTATAATACACATGACTTTTGTGAGCCAAACTAGGACCGTTAGCCCAACGCTGCTTATCATATGGGAACTACGGGTAAAAAAAGGGACCTGCATTTTCTCATTTATACTTTTTGTTGCAATGTGTGTATGTGTGTGTGTGTGTGTGTGTGTGTGTGAAATCACGAACACGTAGGTCCTTTGGCCAATACGGACCACCTTGTCATCTAAACAGCTGGTCCGTTGGACGTCTGGATAATTGATACTGGTACTTAATCACCCCAGACCTTTCTGTCGCATCGGTAATTTTAAACATTCAGAAGAGTTGGTGATTCAAATAGTAAAGCTCCTACTGAGCTACAGTGAAAATATTCACATAGTATTGTTTTTAATACCAACTGAGAATAGCATATTCAATAGCATGAGCAGTTGAATTATAATGGGAAAAATACAATTTCAACCATAAACTTGTATAATAACTCTAAAAAAGATGGGAAAATGTATTTTTCAAATTGCTTGATGTATATGCATAATAAAATGTTGTTGCAAAAAACAAAATAATAAACGAAATTTTTCATGACTATCCGTTTTTTAAATTCAGATTATGATAATCAGAAATTCGTGTATATATCCATCAAACGGTCATTTTTGTCCAACATGTCTATAGATTCCTCATTTTAAATAGTGTGATATGCCGGTCATTCCACACTTCCCATGCTTGCAGGTTTGTATTAACCTATGGAGTGTTTTCCCTTTATACATTGTTTTGATATCCATTAGACCATTGTCGTGCAAGAAGACATGTAATGGTATGTCGCTTTATTTGATACATGTGTAATAAGATGAACACTCGTACAAAAAATGTGAATATTAACAAATATGTTGAACGTAACATTTAAATAATATTTTAAATGTGCCAGTTTTGGAACGCAGGAAATCTATATAGGTATTACTTGAAAGCACGTCAAAGTAAATATGTAACGTGCACCATGCCTTTGAAATGACTGCCCATGTAAAGATTTGTGATATTACACATTGGATGGATAATTTCTGAATGAAATGCCCCTTCTTTTGCAGAACATACTTATACTGTGCTATTCGTTTTGCAGGTCATTTGAATTGCGATGCCCCAAACATACCACTACATTCAAAGATAGCAGATGTAAAACTTACTTACCAGTTTGGAGACAGAGTAACGGTAACGTGTGACGCCAGTGACGCCAATTTTACAGTTCAGTGTCATAACAAAGGACATTGGAGTGGACCAGCCATTTCTTGCCCGGAACCTGGTAAGTTGTTTGGATTTTTTTTTTAATTTAATGACATTTTAGTGCAGTTTTTATCAAACGCACATTGCATCAAATCAACGCAACAAATTAGCATACCTTCAGTGTGTATGCATTTATATTTGCTCAAATGTCTTTTGTAGGATTATAACGTAACACATTTAAAATGCAGCGTGTGAATTATGGTCAATAGCATATAGAATGTATCATTTTCTTTGAGAATCATCAGTATTGTTAGAACGTTCAACCATATGACGTTGTTTAACTTACGAACGTTCGGAGTTGTACATAAAGCATGATTTGTGGTATAATGTAATCAACAATTCAATTTCATTAACTTCAAATTTACATCTTTTTTTCCAACAACAAAATAAATCACAATATAGCACTTTACAATTGCAATGAAATGATAAAGTAATTCGTACATTAATTAATAATTTAATAAACAAATTGAAGGAAAAGGCCGCTTATCCAGAAGCAGAGCTTGTGTTGGATGCACCGACAAATTCAATAAATTTTTGGGCATGTGTTTTGATATTGTCAAATAATATTTTTTGCTCCTCGTTTGGTAACCTAAACAAATATATTACTCTATATAATCAATTCATTTGGAATCACGTTGAATCTATATTAGCAGCGTGTTCATATCATGTATTTGTACGTTCGCAGCTCCTATGGTGCCCTACCAGCCAGCATTCTGCAGCGCACCGGCCGTGCCTACAGATTCCGTCATTCAGAATCTGCGACTGGCATACAAGAATGGTGACGTCATCAATGTTACATGCAACAATGGTCCCAATTCGTTTGTTCTCACGTGTAGTGACGGGATATGGAACGGTCAAAACATAATATGTCCTAACTCAGTTGGTATGTTTAACCACTTTGATCTTGTTAGACACGTGTGCAAAACATACTTGAGCTATTAGAATGTTCTTTTTTTAATGTTTTATCATGTATATGTTGCTGAAGTAAAGACAAGGTATAATCTAAATAAACTTTGAGTTATTTGACAAATGTAATTGCTATTCCATTTTTTTGTAGATTTGTCATGTAGCTCTCACTGATTGAGTTTGCATTTTGCACCACCAAACTTTTGAGTTTTAGAACGTTGTAATGGTCGCATTGCCTATTGTAATGATCTTATTAACTAGGCATTATTGCACATTATATAATACACTATTCCAGAATGCAGTCCACCATTTACACCTACGGTTGCATCGATTGACAATCTAAAGCCCCGCTACAAGATCGGCGACGAGGTCAACATTACATGCAACGACGATTCTGATTGGTTCGTATGGGAATGTCAAGGAGACGGTCTTTGGCGCGGAGTGATGATTCGCTGCACAAGCAGTCGCATCCCCTCACCGGGACCACCAGGTACAATCAAGAAACCACGAATTACGAAATTATTTTTATTAGATATCATTTATATTATTACTATTATCATTATATATTAATTATTATTATTATTATTATTATTGTTATTATTTTTTTTTTTTTTTTTTTTTTAAATTTTTTTTTTTTTTATTTAAATTTTTTATTTTTTTATTATTTTTTAATTTTTTTTTATTAATTTCTTTTTTTTGTTTTTTTAAGGCTTGCAGAGCGTGTAAAAGTAGAACTTAATCTCGATTGATTGCAGGTTTTCTATCCCAACCCCTTAAACCAAATGCAGGCAAATACATATATAAGAGCAACTAACGGCGAACTAAATGCCAAGCACCCTCCTCCCCCCTTCCCCTAAAAGAAGGATCTAAACGTTCAGCACTGTCGGAATAATTGCAATGTCTTCTTGAATGTTATATAGACTCATTATAGAAGCGACAAAGTAGCATTTTGAAGGCCACCGTTTTCATCGATCTGCTGTTTTAACTCTGATGAAATAAAGTACCTGATAAACCACAAAAACATTTTTCTATGACCGTACTACATTCAGGATTATTCAACAAACTTTCTCAACAAAAGTAATGTCCCTATTGTAAAAATAAAATTGTAAATTGAAATTATTGCACGTGTCAAGTCACACAATCGAGCTTATTAACATGCACGATAAAGGGACAGTTTTTGTGTTTATTATTCCCAGTGATTAAAACAATGTATGGGAAACAAGCACGAAGCTGTATTTTATTGAGGCAAAATCTCTAAAGAAACTGATTTAAGAAAAATCGAAATTTTGATTTGCTAATTAGTCGTCCATTTAAACTCAGATCACCTACATTTATTTTCCTAATGTCAGGTCGCGTCACAGCCCCTAAAGATGATAATGGGAGTCGGGACTTCTTCGTCACCGGCCTTCTTGTTGCAGCTGTAATCCTCTTCATCCTGGTTCTCATGTCCTTGACAATGTTCTTTACCTTCATGAGAAAGTAAGTATGTTTATATTGATGGGAATGCAATTGAATATAAAGTGATTTTAGCAACTGTCTATATATGTATATGATGTTGGCTTACGCGTAGTACGCTCGAATGCGCATGTGCACTGGTATTTTCAAGTCGTTGTTGATTGTGAATTGTTAGGTTGGCTCTGATTTAGGGGTGATCATTTCAATTCCATTGTGTATTTCACTGTGAGCTGCTCTAATGTGCCCTGATAAGAGCAAAACAGTTCTGTGTTTATGTCATATCCATATATGTATATATAAATATATACGTAACTGAACATAATTCTTCTCTAATATTTCAATTACAGCCGCAGTACTTTTGCGCCATGGAAATCACCTACACAAGTCCTGAACGAAAAGGGAGAACGCGGACCACTGCCTGATGTTCCAGATGGTTATGCCAACTATGTTGTAGGAGACCAGGCCCTCTACGTTGAACCTTACCTAAAACAAAATGGAGAGCATAGCTATGAAGTCTATGAAAATCCAGTTTGAATTTTTGACATGCTTATTTTGATGGTCAGATTGATGATGAAACCTTCCTTTATAAGCAGAAAATATGCATTATTGTGTTATATTCCCTTCCGAAACCAAGCAATTGTGAATCTTATATATATATTAAGTATCATAGTGACAATTTACTAAATGGTAATGTTTCTTGTGTGTTTTCGTAAGCCATATGAAAATAAACAATTGAAGCTGTGCGACATTTCAGAAAGCTATACACAGGGCTTGTAGACGTCTCACTCTGGAAGAAATTGAGTATTTTCATTTCAAAAGTATCCCATCATTGTTTTTGAGAGGTTCTCACAGTCTATCCGACATTTTGATGCTTGTATGTAATCAGCTACTGTTGTTGTTGATGAATATGTAATTATTTATTATACACTGTACATTGAACCCATGATAGTGGCTCTTCCAAATTCTCAGTATAAAATCAATCATTCATCTTCCTTATTCAGGGCCACTCAAAACCCTTTAATGCTAATGGTTGTCATGGGTCTAGAACGGCAAATGCTGAGTTGTATCTATTTACGATGTATATTGCATATTCCATGAACTGTTTCTAAGATCATGATGATGTGTGCTCCATTTCTTGCAATGCTTATCTATTTTGAATAGGTACCTTACTAAAATAATGAAAATAATTTAAAACTTCAATAATAAATCAGTTATATGTACTGAAAAACTTCTTGGATGTTGATATGTCATTTTCTTTTTTTTTACAATCCTGTACAAGAATATAATTACATCAGAATTTTGTAAACAAGTGTTAATTCATTTATGCGGACAATTTTGCATCATTTGGCAACACAATATATATTTTACCGAATATAAATGATGAAACCAAATAATACTTTGTATGACTCAAAATTACTGCATTGATATAAGATTTAATTTTTTTTTCATTCCATGCTGACTACACCATTTTTGCACCTACATGTAATTTGATTTATCTATTTTCGAACAAAATATGTTTTATGCTTGAACTTCGCAAAGTTGCTATGTTAAATTCTAAATTACCACATTGGCGACACTTTAGTTATTTTTACTTGGGTTGCAACGTAACTTTTTTTTGTTATAAAGGTCACATTTTGCTAATGTTAGCCCTATCTATGTTTACGTTCATAAATTATAGGTGTAGTAGTGTGCACTGTTTCATATGGTGTACGAAATGTGAACAATAAAATTCATAAGACAGTTCAACTTTCAAATTTTCCTTGCTAAAATGAGTATTAAGCATCCATGTCCTTTTGGTAAGTTTCTATCACGATTTTTCACCTAGTTCACAGTTCCTGAAATAGAAATGTTAGAGTCTTCATTTGTATTTCAGGAACGATGAAAGCTGGTCATTCTTCCCTGATAAAGAAATAATCATCACGGGCAATATTGCCTCATTTGAGTCGTCGTTAGCCTTTGTAAGTTATATTCCTTATAATCATAATGGTCAGGCCCACACAATAATTATATACCTGGGTTGTCGTCGACCAGCCATGTTGAGTCACAGCTCTTTTTTTTTATTCAACTGATGAACTTTGAAAACTCACATATAGAAAGCTTTTATGTTTCCTTTAGACCGATATTATGTACCAACACATTTACTTTGCTAATTCGGTTCATAATAGTGGCCATTTCCTAAGGTTTGATAAAATAAAAAGAAAATCTAACTGATTTATCCATGCATAGAGTAAATCTATATCCCGATAGAGAACGCATATCTTAATGCGATTCAATCTGCCTTAAATCAACTATTCTATAGGTTGTTGATTGCCTTCTATTCTCCTCTTCCCAAAATCTCAGTCCAGGCTTTGGATAACACCATAATTTCGGCAATTCTCGACCATTCTATTTTGTTAAACAGAGCCTCATTACGTTTTTATATGTAATTTTGTCTCATTAAGAGAGGAAAACTAAGTTGCTGAATCACAGTCACCTAATATTCATGTTTGATAAATATAGAAATAATGAAAAGCAATCAAGACAGCAAATAAACGATCGTTTTGCTATCGGTATTTGCATTATCTTTTTGCTATCATTATTTACCTTTATGACTATTCTCTAAAATTCCTTTAAGTTACACTTGCTCATTTATCAGTAGAAGAATTCTATTTACTTTTGAATTGTCAATTTGTCATATATTAAAGTACATGGAATAAACTTCAACGACAACTAGTTGTGATTTTATTTCAAAGAGAGAGGGAGGGGAAAGGGGAGGGGATGGGGGACTAATAATTAAGTATTTCACATATAACTTACTGCTGTGAAAACGGTGAAATGAGCAGGAAGATATGAGCTGGAAGATTACAGAGAGAAACCAATGGAACGATGGCTGATCTTCTGATGTTTGGATAGCATGTAGGCCTATCATCTTCCATCAGCAGTGACGTGACATGGGTCAAACGAATTACATTTTCCTCCATGAGGTGCGGACCCGATCACTCGGTCATTATCACCGATTTGGGCGATGACCCGTTAGCTGCATTTGCCCTAGCTGATCAGTTTTGATTCATTCTTTAAAGGTTTGGTCACACCGGCCGAGTGGAGTTTTAGCGGTCCTTTAACGGTAGAGATTTATTCTGCAATGAAAGTCCATAGGATTTCGGTGTGTGCATGCGCAGACCCTGTATCACACTCTGCACATGCACACACCGTAAGCCTAGAATCTGTACTTGAATACTAAATCCCTACCGCTAAAGGACCTCTAGATCTCCACTGGGCCGTTGTGACCACACCTTAATGTTAGCTAAAGTTGGCCATTTAGTATCAATATTATTTTGTAATTCACCAGTCAAAACTGATTTAAAAAAAATGAATAGACTCTCTTGAAGTGCGCTGCTAATAATATGGAAATGTATGATATCTATTTCCGATTCAATCAAAAAATAAATCATGTACAAAATGAAAACAAAATGAAAAATACAAAATACATACATGATGATACCAAATGAATCGGCTTGATATCTTATTCAGCACGGCCAGGCACGACACTACTGATCTTCAACAGAATTCAGATGGGCCAGAAAGAAGGGTGAGAAGGAAATGAAGAAGAATAAGATGATGATGAAGTAGAAGAATAAAATAAGATGTAAAGATACAATAAAAAAAAACAAGAGTATACCCCCCAAACAAGAATATTGATTATATGGGTATGTGAAATTCGAACAAAGTTCATATGACACAAGTACCACAAAATTTAGCACTTATACCGTGACATAAAAAATACGTAAAAGCAACTCATGCCTGACCATGTCAAAATAACTGACCGGATTTATAAAAGCAACCCTATTAAGTGACCTTTATCCAAATTCGTTAAAATCTGGAATTGTCTGATTTATACGCCAACTTCTCGGGCTGTCTTTAAATTCCTCTCCTTCAAGATACTCGCCACTCAATTGTGTGCTGGTGCTTTTGCTCATACCATACCGTATAACAGTACTGCTTTGGGACATCTCTCCTTTGAGTTCGCCAACTGTTTGGCCGTATATGACGGATGGATCATATCAAAACTTTTTGTCAAGCAACCTCAAAAAATAGAATTAGACGTTACCCTTACACGAAACAATACTGACGCCTAACTCTGATAAAGTTGTACGCTGTATTTGTTCGTTATACGTTAAAATAAGGACCGCGTCTAAGCACTTTATGCTGAATAAAATCAAAACTACGTCATCATTTTTAAAGCAGCAATACTTATCTAGGCAAAATGCAGACCTACGTGCACATTGAGAAGAAAAGCACAACTTAAAAAAAAAAGAAACTATGTATTATTCATCATTTTATTCCTGACTTTGCCGTATTTTCACTTAAGATATTCTTGCGTAATCAGGAAAATTACATAGCACTTTAAAGAAAAATAAAGGACCTTTTCCGACGACACTAACGTACTCGTGCCGTTTCTGACCACGGTAGAAATTGGAAATTACATCTCTAATTAAAATGGGGAAAAAATAAACACGAAAGCAGTAGTACAAAATATCCAGATGAAGCTGTTCCAGAGTCAAGCCCTGGAAAATTAAAATCTAACTGATAATGTACTGCAGTACAATTTAACCCGGCGCGTATCCGATGTGCTATTGCGGTATTGATGTCGCGAGGTACTATAATACTGCAATAGTTGGGTGCTATATTCACTACGGTTTATTCAATACGATATAAAAACACTGTATATACCGCTCTATGATCAAAGAACCAAATTACTCATTCATAGACGCTGATAGTGCAGTGTTCCTCTCGAATCGTTTGGTATGGACGCCAACTTCCTGGCTTGTCTTGAACTTCCTCTCCTTCATAAAACTCGACATTCAATCTTGAGATCTTGCTTTTACTTACATCATACCGAATAATAATATTGCTCCGGGATATCGTTCCTTTGAGTTAGCCAGCTGTTTCTCTTTCCCTTTCCTCTAGAATAATGTACCGGTCAATCAAATTAAATACTTGCGACCTCCATCAATACACAACATATTCCGTGGGTAAAACAATGGTGTGATAAAACAAATTACTCCAATACTGACCAGATTAATAATACGTCTGGGTGTACGTCAATCTTACAAGTGATACTTGGAGTCGCCTGTACTATTATTATGGGTGGTCAGCGTCTTCCTGGGCCACCCGTCTGAAGCCTGAGAGCAATTATAGTAATCGTGTATTCAGAAAACTTACATTTAGGTATGTCTATAGATTAAGCAGCTTGACCATTATGACCGAAGTTTACAACTGCGCTTACGAGATTGCGGATCACCGGAGCTGCACGTATTATTCATATTCAAGCGCATACCAAGCATTCGTCGGATGCCACAAACCAGGTGAGGAGGTTGTTTAAAAAAAAAAAGGATTACTCTATGCATACGTCAATGTCATTCCATTATTTTCTTCTTTTTTTCATTTCCTCTATGTTTGTCGAGTAACTTATTGGTTTACACCCAACGAATGTACCCAACAAAGTAATGATGGTATACACGATTATTGAGATTTATTGCAATAGAAAGGGATTCATTGAATGTTTTCATTCATTTCTATTGTCATGAATACCTTGTCATATTTCCACGGTCAATAGGGGTAGTATTACTTTTACTCGGACGCTTCTATATAATCATGCTCTTAACACAAGCAATTAAAGCACGTGAGAAAATAAAAGGTAACACCCGCCTTGAGTTTATGGTTTCCATCGCATTTATAAGCGTTTATATTTCGCCCTAAACTGTTAAGTGTGGTTTTGTTTGCCCATTAAAGTTTGCAATTTGGTTTGCAAGTTATGTTTCATTAACGATTACTCATTTCCTATTAACGAACATCTATTCAATGAAAACTCATCAACACTGAATACCTTTCTGCCTATAGGCAGTGCTAGTGTGATAAAACAAAGGACTCCAATACGGACCAGATTAATAATACGTCTGGGTGTACGTCAAGCTTATATGTGATACTTAGAGTCGCCTGTACTATTCTTATGGGTGGTCAGTGTCTTCATGGGCCATCCGTCTGAAGCCTACGAACAATAATAGTAATTTTGGATTCGGATAGCTTACATTTAGGTATGTCTAAAGATTGAGCAGTATGACCGATGTATACAGCTGCGCTTACGAGATTGCGGACCACCGGAGCTGCTCGTATTATTCATATACAAGCGTATACCAAGCATTCGTCGGATGCCACAAACCAGGTGAGACTGGTTAAGGATCTTATGTCTGTCATTTTATCATTCACTCCACGCTTGTTCATTTGATAAGTGTTCCACAAAAAAAAGGATAAAAGCCGATTTTATCATTAACTACTTAGTCATGATTATCCCTACTCATTTATCTTGCGAAAGACTGACAGGATCAAGTCATGTATATGAATGTCAAAATTATAATGATTTGCTTATTCCCATTCCTGGTGCTTCCCTAGGAAATTTAAATCACAATTGCAGGCTTTATAAACAGTGAGTTGTCCGAGTGTTCAATGTTTGAACCTTCTGTTTGTCGATATTTCCTTAAACGGTGGGAGTTGTCGGCCGTCGTCAGGCAACACTGTGTATCTGGCAAAAAATTGGTTTTACATTTTTTTTCTTCATTTGGTGGGTTTTTGAGGTCGGAATTTCCATTTATCCAAACCCCAGGTCTTCTAGGCCCTTAGTTTTAGAGATAGATTATAAATTGATATTCAAATCGGCAGCCATAACTGTGTAACTCTAGATACACATTTTAATTTGATGTTCTTTGTGACATTTCGTCCGGCAGAACTATGTTTCTTGAGTTACACAGTTTTGCCTGATTTAGAGACACTACTCGTTCGTGCGATAGCCCATCCAAAACTACGTATCTTGAGTTACACAGTTTTACCTGATTTAGAGACACTACTCGTTCGTGCGATAGCCCATCCAAAACTACGTATCTTGAGTTACACAGTTTTGCCTGACTGACAGACACTAGCATTGCGCGCTGCGATCGAATGCACGAGCGCGGCGCATCAAGCACAAGCGTGGCCAGCTGAGTGATGCTGTGTGTAATAGTCGTGGCAAAGCGCATGCAATGAAAACACCGAAAATATCACGCAAATAAACTAATAAAAATTGATAAAAACGTTATTCCTTTTATGATAAGATGGCCATTTATAATGAAAAAAAAAATGAGATAGTATAACAAGATGTGCAATAGAAGTAGATAAAACAAAATTAATTAAAAACCGAGAGTCCTTGTGTCGCAATAGTGGAACCATTAATTTGATGTTAATGACTCGAAATTGAGTTGAGCGAGCTGATTTTGTTTTGTAATGAAAAACTTGACTTCGCAGCAGACTCGTACGATTAAAAAAAAATTGAATTCATAATTAAGCCCAGTACAGATATATTCTCGCAAATGTATATTGAGAGCTAAGGTCACATAGAAATGAATAAGAGAAAATAAAAAAATCAAGTAAAATTCGACGACTAACTTTAGCAGCTCTAAAATCAACCTTTATTGAGGCGACACCAGCCAGGAACCGCTGGGCCGGGGCGCAGCGCGTCGCGGCCCGCGAGCCTGCGCCGCCAGCCACTCTAGCACGCGCACCGCGTCAGGTGCGTAGGTGAGACAGCAAGATACAGAGTTTTGCGTGGGCATGAACCAAGATCAGTTGGCCGAGATCGTCAGGTAAAACTATGTATCTTGACTTACATCGTTCCACGCATTCCACAAACGGCGTGCAACTCAAGTTACATAGTTTTGCCTGACGGGGGAAGGGATTATTGCAATACATATGACAAGATACACACTTTTGGCTGGCGATGTGTGATACCATCATTTATCAAGTTCCCCAGCAAAACAATGCATCTTTATAAAAATAGCTACCAAAAAAGAAATCAATTGATTTAAACAATCAAAAATATTTATTATCATTAATAAAGATATATATATCGAAATTAAAAAGGTGAGATCATAGAATTGCATTGCATACTACTGTGAAAGCAAAAGAAATTGCTATAACTTTAAAGCTCATTTTTTTCAAATAATTTCTCTCGCGCGAGGCCAAGATACACAGTTTTGCCTGACGACGGCCGCAGTGTCTCTGCGTGTTTTTTTTTGTTGTTTGTTTTTTGTAGTTGTGCGTTTAGGGTGGCTGTGAAGAAAATGAGGGTAAAGAAGCCAGCAGTCATAGTATCCAGTTGTTACACCAAAAACATAAGTGGAGACTGCGTCGTAAAAGAAAGCAGAAGAGCAAGCAAAAAAGAAAAAGTAATACATGAAATAGAAGCAAACGGAATAGCTTGCTGGTTTCCTACGAACCTGATAAACGTCCCTGGCGACAACCGATTAGGAATGGATATTGTTTTGTATCTTCAAGCATTCATGTCCTCAATCTCCTCTGTAAACATTTGGAAACTGTCTCTCTCAAGTCAAATCCTGATCAAATAAGGACTTCCTAAGTGTAAATAAAAGAAAGACACAAGTAATCAATGAAACATCACGGTTCCAGCAAACTGAACAACCAGGACTAACGTTTGACGGTAGCATTCTATATCAATTCGATAGTGGAGAAACCGTTGGATTACTGAAATCTTACTGGGACGAAATCAGGACAGGAACATGCTTTTATGTTGCTGACTTAGATGGTGTTCTTCAAAAGTTGAAATTGATCGCAAGTTGCAGTTGATCGGAACGCGCCAATGAAAAATCGTTATTTCCTGCGCGTTTTGTTAAATGCGCATACCATTGGCGAATGAAAATGCGCGTTACAATATTCAAAGTTGTAGTTGATTTGCAGTTGATTTGCAGTTGATTTTGAGCAAGACAGACGTTTCGCGACTGGTGTTTCACAGATTTACATATGTGTGATACTTTATTCGATATTGTCATATCAAAATCGAACATGAATTCGGAACTTTATTTCTCAACCTCGCAAAAATTCCATCAACAAAAGGAAAAGAGATGATACAATCATATATTTATCAATGATCATTTAGGATTCAGCGCTATACATGCACCAAAGTGTTGTTATTGAGGACTACTTGAGGGTTTCACTGTAAAATTTGGGAGCAAGGCTAAATGCTCACAGACCTTCTAATGTTCTAAATAATTGTTAAGGATATCAAGTCAATAAACTCAGTGGCGGACCAGATCAATAATTGGTACACGTCAAGCTGGTAAGTGGCAGTTAGAGTAACCTGCACTATTATTGGTGGGGATCGTCTAACTGGGCTCATCGTTTGAAGCCGTAGCAGTTATGGTCATCTTGAATTTACGGAAGCTCAAATGTTGACAAATCTATAGATAAAGTCGGTCAATCAGTATGACGTATGTGCATAGTTGTGCTTACGGGATTGCGGACCACCGAATCTGCACGTATTCTTATCCTTATTCAACCCCTTACCAAGCATTCGTCGGTTGTCACAAACCAGGTGAGATTGTTCTTTGAAAAGAATCGTAATCTTTTTTTCAAAACCTTTGTACGTTTTTATCCATATCTCCTGGTTTGTTGCATTCAAAAGCAGCTCACTGTTCTCCCATAAAATCGGCAAAACCTCAACAAATTAACAAACGTTGAATAATACTGTCATTATACATGTATATACATAATTTATACGTCAGATTTTAGCAACCTGCCTTAACGTGGGTTGGATATAAAGATATATATACCCAGGCAAAGGTACATTTTTCAATTTCGGAAGACTTCGACGTTAAAGGAAATTCAGTGTAATTTGAAGCTATCTCGGTATTTTATATTAGTATTTTGAATGATGAGCCTCGGTCACTCAAAAGAACGATGTGGTGCAAGTGTATAGCCAATTTAAGAAATAAAAGGATTCCGAATTTTCAGAGACACTTGTCTCCTTCGTCAGATTGCATTTGTTTATATTCCCCTGACGAATGAGACATTTGTCTCTGAAAATCTGGGACAATTTTGAATGATTAAATTGGCTATGCAGATGAAATACATCTTGCTTTTGAGCTATTTCCTTCCTTTGTAAATACACGAACTATAATACATAATATACTGCATATGGGTATGTGAAATGTATAAGTTTCCAAGACCGAGTACATTATCATTTACTATCATTATAAGTTCCCGAGTGTATGTCAACTTAAGATTTAGTTAGCCCACTTTGAATCAAATGATACATTGTATTTTAATGGTTTAATTGTATTTATAAAGGTATTTGATCAGATGTCCATTAGAACGAGGCCGACCTAGTTTTGTCGGGAGTATTCATTCAGAGAGTACTTTATTAGTTTCGCATGTTTACCAACTCCAGCCAGCTGGAGGACATTCCTAAAGAAAGAACGTCCACCGACTTAAAATCGCCCATCTCTTTTCAATTTCACACTTAGTAGTTTGTAAATCAACCACTTGACGCATGTGTATTAGTTCACAAAAGCATTGTGCCTTTAATATTGATAGAGGTATTAGAGAGCTGATGTATTTCATTCAAAATGAATTAAACTCAACACTCTGTAAATTCATGTTCGCTTCATCCAACTGGTTTGCCCATAGTAAATAAACCTTTGCCTTGATTAATATCGAAAGGCAGTAAGTTGATGTTATGCTGTTAAAAGAAAGTGGAGTTTGTATTACTCCTTCTTCATTTCACATGATATATCCTTCACATGAAGCTGAACGCCGCGGCCTGTCATGACTCTATGAAGCGTTGCTCAACCTTTGACACCAACATTGTCGTAGCCGAGAGTTTTATTTTGAAACCATGACCGTTTTAAAGATTTCGCCGAATCCAAAGTAGCTCAGTTCTATTGTTTTTTTCTTCAGAATATACATGTAGGTATAAATACTATTTAATATTTGAACATCATTTGGGTAAAATACATCCCTTTTATAGTCAATCTTATTTATTACTTTTTTATATGGGCGGTGGAATATGCGTCCAAGTGATTTATACAATACATTAAATGATGCTAGGTTGGCCAACAGGTACCCATTGTTAATTCACATGACTTTGTTCTTTGTAAGTGATTGTAGTATAACTAAACACGCGCACGGAGGGCAAGTGGGTTATCAATAGTACAATGGTGACAGTCGCAATCGTACAGGCAGACATGATAACGCATGAGAAAATAGTGCCTTATTTGATTTAAAAGATGGATCGGATGCCATGATATTTCCTTAGCTACAGTTCCTTTACCGTTTTCATCCTAATTGATAGCCATCCCTTGGGAAATTTGTTATCTCATAATGTAACATATTTATATAATATTGGATGGCAATGAATGGAATACCAGGGAATATTGCACGAGTTAGGGCAATATTGGCCCTAACGAGTGCAATATTCCCGGTATTTCATGAAATAAAGCCATCCAATATAATTATTATTATCTTAACATAGCTTTTGACTTGCCGGTATTATTGTATAAGTACCAGAAGGCTGATCTCCCATGACACACTGTCCTACATCCAACAATCCAATACACTGACTGAGTTCTAGTGCATTGTTGTTGTTTCCTTCGGCTGGTCCAAGGGCATCATCCTGATTTGTTTCTTGACTTAAAACTTGAGACTGACCATAATATTGTCACAACAACATAAAGCCTATGGGATCTCGTGAGAGTTCTTCGCGCAGCTGATCACTGATTTGCGCATGCGTGAAATTGAAGCCGTGAAACATGGCATAATATTGGAGGCAAAAAAAAACACGGGATCCTATGGGGAATTTGTTCTGTCGTGTAATACGGTAAAAATTTGTATGACGGGAAATAAAGGGAATACAATACGTCAATGAAATGCACCGCTTAAAACGCTCATATTGATAATAATTTCTATAATTATAGCCTGCGGGTACTATGCATTTTGGCAGAATTAGTCAAACAATGATTCAACAGAACAAGCCTTGTGGAAATAATATCGCGAGGAGATTCATTGTTATTGGAGGGAGTTGGGGGATTAAATTAGACTATAACTATCAAAGAGTGTCAACAAAGTTATTGAATTGTTTTAATAAAGAGAAATTATTGCACCACAAAGATTTGGTCACCAACTCAAGGTTTTCTTGTTCCAACTGACCAGCAATTTCATTTTAGAATTTGTATAAATTATATTAATTTTAATATGAGTTCGTAAATTTGCGTTTGAATCACACCGACCCGTTTCTTGGAATATAACGATCAAGATTGTTCAGGAAGATCGAGTGATTCCATTGATATGTGAAATGTAAAGGTCTACCGAAACGGTTTCTTGGCAATGTTAGCCATGCATTCAAAATCTACATGAAGTATGTATGCTACTCGTTAGAGGACCTAATGAATAATACGGCCTGGTAGAGGTAGATTTGTTAAGGTAGTTGGAGTTGGCTGCACTATGGATACTGGTCAATATCTGACTGGGCTTTTCTTCTGAAAAAGGGAATTATTGTCGTCAGCTTGATTAAAAAGAGCTTTAATAGAGGAATGTCTTTACATATTACGGCACATTAAGTATGACCTACGTTGAGAACTGCGCTTACGGGATTACGGATTACCAAAGCTGCTCGTATGTTTCAACGACATGGGCTTATCAAGCATTTGTTGAATGCCACAAACCAGGTGAGACTGTCTGCTGTTCCTCAAATAGAGCGGTATTGTGTACTTTTATGTTTATTCATTTATTGATCCGGGGTGGCCCATTCATCATTAGTTGGTCTTGAAAGTGTCTGCAATAAAGAACATAAAGGATAATGCATGCATATAGGTAGACGGATTCATACAATGGGGTGAACTAATTGCGTACAAATAGAAATAAACAGAAAATAGAGAACCACATGCGTAAATAATTTACTGTAAAGTAGGTAAACCTTGAGTGTGGCTGAGAAAAACGAGCGTAAAAGTGCAAAGGATGCTAGGTCCGAGTCCATGAATTCTCGGGGTCGTGCCCACTTTCGGCAGTTCGAAGGGGCAGCAATGGAAGGAAAAAATAAATCTCGAGGATTTAGCACTCTGACTAAAATTATTTGAAATCTTTCTGAAGTAGTTTTACGCGTCTTATTTATTTCGTGAAATTGATCTTCAAAATATCGAGCAGATAGTCTTTAAAGCATTTGTGAGCAGATAAAATCCATTTGTACTGTTTACGGTAGCCAATTTAGATGGCGAATCAACTCAATCGAAGGGTTGTATATATTGCATCTCGTGATAAGACGGGTAGCACGCAAGGTATGCCTTGTAGAAACAGAAATCATGTCTAACAAGAATAAAGTAACTGGCCTTATATGATAATCCTACACGAGAAAGATTATTTTCAATTTCACTCGTCAAAACAAATTTACATACTTTCAAAAATAATGGGAAAATGAATATTTTCGACTTCTAAAGTCTATTGCGCTTATTCTCAATACTTACAGAAACTGTAGACAGGTAGTAGTAACCAATCGAGTGGATGACAATCAACAGTAAAATATGTCATAACTATAAACCAAGTTTGAATGAGTTCGTGGACTTGTTGCACTTCTGACTTTCGGCCAAAAACTGACGTATATATGCCTAGTTCTAATGATTAGCATGATTTATTAGGATCCAACACGTTGGTTTGAGTTTTAGAATTATAAATGTTCTGCAATTTATTTTGTCGAAATACATTGGCCAAGATTGCTGAAACATTAAGATGATAAAACAGATTTTCTACTCGTGAGAGGACCTAATTAATAATTAGGCCTGGTAGAGGTCAAGTTTTTCAAGGTAGTTGGAGTAGGCTGTACTATGCATTCTGGTCAAGATCTTACTGGGCTATTCGTCTGAAGGCTGAAACTATTGTCGTCAGCTTTATTAAATGAAATTAAATAGTGGGATATCTTTACATATTATGACACATGAAGTATGACCAACGTGTACAACTGCGCTTACGGGATTGCGGATCATCGGAGCTGCTCGTATGCTTCAACGTCGAATTATTATATAGCATTCGTCGGATGCCACAAACCAGGTTAGACTGTATATTGTCTCTTTACAAATAGACCGAGCTCCGTCAAATAAACGGGCTGCCTTGTTGCCAGATAAATTTTGCAGCATTCCACGAGGAATTGATGGAAAAAATAATCAGCTTATTTTTAGGATGTTTCGTGTGACCGAATCGTTTCTACAATTTTAATCACAAAGATTTTTTCAAGTATTTGGTGATCTTCAGAATTTCGCAAATGGTAGGTGGCGACCACTCCAAAGAACTAGTTATAGGTATGGGATTTTACGGCCAAATTCACGCAATTATCATTTGAATTATTACCTGTGCCATTTGAATGAGTGTAGATCGGTTTTGCCGTGTAAATTGTCATTGAATGTTTATATTTTTACATTCGATTTACCATTTTTGTTGAAGTTTTGTGAGATCTTTTCATTCAATTCACAAACGTGCCAGTTAGCATTCAAAATAGTCAGTAATTATTGAAGCGTCATTTCTAGCTTTTTAGATTATCAGATTAGCATTTATTTTCTGAAAGGGATCATTCAAGTTAAGAGAGCAGGGTGATAACGCGGGGGAGCAGGAGAAGTGAACAGTTATGAGTATGTTCCGAATCCTACCTAGGAATAGGAGTAAAATATGAAGTTTGTATAATTATTTTTTTTTTATCAATAGCATATATTTCTTATTTGGTTACAATTGAATCACCGTCAACTATTTGTTACATAGTCACATTATATTCCCTTTATTCCCTCATGATTTGAAAATGGAATTATGATGGATATGAGGAATTATACATGGCAGGTCATTGTTTCCTTTCAGTTTATTTTAATGGGTGATTGAATTTGATATTTATATATTTTTTAAGCTGGCCATTATAATAGATTTAAAAAAAATAATTAATCACATAATGCATGGCAATAATTCATTGTGAAAGCCTAAACTAATACACACACACATAAAAAGAAATCTGAAGATTAAGGAAACAATAAGAAGAAAACAATTTGATATAAATCTTTTAAAAAAACGAATCCAATAAAAAGTATCCCATGAACACTGTAAGGATACCTAGAATCAACTTTAAATGCAAATTGCGTCAACTCGATTGCTATAAATGAAATTGAATGATAAGATCATGCCGTCGCGGCAACCGAAAACCGAT
>BQKZ01005076.1:19266-37158 GCA_036244855.1 Temnopleurus reevesii | reverse complement strand
GAGGCGTGTATCATTCAATTCTGAATATTTACGCCAGAAGAAGAAGAGAGAAAGAGGGTCGCCATCTTAACGTCTCCACCCGAAAGACGGTATGCGACCTGGTTTCAAACCCACAGGGAGGGGCGAACCCAAGTCTATATGACTGTCCCGAACAGATGGATTTCAGGCGGACGCCACGGCGCCTGAGTCAATATCTACCCTCGATATCGACCCTCGATACCGACCCTCCTTGTTCGTGAAATAGTGCCACCTGATCGGTCAGCCAATTCTTCCGAATCTTGTAAGGATCAACGGAATAAAAAAAATAGTAATAAATTAAATCTATTACGTATGAAATAGAGTTCCTAAAGGTAAAATAAGAACAAAATCAGCATTCATTTCCGATCACGTATAGAGGATGGGGTCTGCATTCTGCACAAGTTTCAAATCGGGAGGGTACAACGTTGTACTATTCGTACCAGCTTTCATCACATGGGATTCATTTTGAACCTCATAGGGTATAATGAGGAACCCTAATTTCTTAGTGTGTAATGTCTTACTAAGACGTTTGGGTTGCGTGCAATGTCTTTCGTTTTTAAATAAACATAAAGGCAGTCGATGGCATTTTTTAAATATCCATTTTCGAATGTTTTTAGGAAATAGTAGAAAGCATCTTTTTTAGATTTGTTCCCTAATGTGAGGTTGTGTTGTTTTAGATTTTTTATCAATAGGCCCCCCCCCCCAAAAAAAAAAATAGTTAACAAATAAATTTCCCATCTTTTTTTTTCCTAGTGAAGATGTCACAGATGACTCTTATTTTTTTTTCACAGAATGTAATCCGCCAATAATACCTGCTGTCTCGTCGGTGGAAAATGTAAAACCTCGCTACAAGATGGGCGACGAGGTTAACATCACGTGTAACGATGAATCTGATTGGTTCATCTGGGAGTGTCAAAACGATGGTTTGTGGAGTGGGAAAATGGTTCGGTGCTCAACCGGACCCGCTCCCCCAGCAGGTAAATAAAAAAAAACACACAAGAAAAAACTTTGAATTTCAATTTTGATGTGGTAATATTCTTACAACCTGATGGGGCTGTTCATGTGAAATGAGAGGTTCGATAAATGTCACGGCACGTCTTATTATGGAGAGTTACTGATGTAACTATTGAACACTTACACGCAAACCAAATAGCTCGTTTAAAATTATAGAGGTGCGCACATGATTTAATTTATTTCTGATAAATTATTGGCTAATATGATTGTCTTTTCGTAGTGCTACGACGAAGTTCGTCTAAAAGAAATGACATAAAATATACCTAGATAATATGAAGATATAAACGTTGAATTTCTCGTATTAATTCTTAATGGTCCGAAGCAAAAGTTTACACACCCTTTTTTAAGATTAATAACTATGTTGTAAATGATTAAGATATTGTTCATATCATTTCAACAGAAAACAAAGACTTTTCTTTGACAACCTTCAATGGATAGGTTCACCGCAGATGCCAATTCCTTATGATTGAATATTGATGAATACTGTATATTCTTACCGGAAAATTTTACTACGATATACGGACTATAATGAAGCCGACAACTTATATTTCAATATCATGTGTTTGTATCTAACTTACAAAATATACATAATAAATAAATCGTACTCACTTTACAGGTTTCTCGACAGGTCGCTTCGCATCACCAAACGTCAATAACGGTGGAAGAGATTTCTTTATCACTGGTCTTCTTGTTGCAGCTGTAATCCTGTTCATCCTCGTTCTCATGTCTCTCACAATGTTCTTCACCTTCGTGAAAAAGTAAGTACATGAAACTGTCTGTAAGCATCTTTTTATTTACCTTCAGAAAGTCCATCATTTTAGTTGATGAATTATGAGTGAATAGGTGATTCAATTTCAAAATGAAAATAATGTTTCACAGTTCCTATCAAAAAAAAATCGCAGCGATATTTTGGCAGTCATTCTCGATACAATTCCTGATGCAAAATCGTATAAATTTATATGTTTCCAGTTCTAAATAGTACGATTCAGAATCCTGTTAAACATTGGTATCTTTTTTACTCTCAGCCGGGTTGGTCTATCTTCCTCCAGATCATCTAACAGAATCCTACCGGATGAAAAGGGAGAAAGAGGACCCCTACCCGACGTACCTGACGGCTATGCGAACTACATTGTAGGAGATCAGGCCCTCTACGTTGAACCTTACCTGAAACAAAATGGAGAGCACAGCTATGAAGTCTATGAAAAACCTAACTAACAGTATTGTTTGGAGCTTACAACATGGTTGTATGAAGTGACTGAAACAAAGCAATTATCCAAGTTTTACTTAAAATGCATTTTGCATTTTCCAAAAATAAAATGAAATGTGTTAATGTTAGCCATAAATGTTTTAACATTTTTAAAGCAATAACGGTAATATGAACTTATTGCAAAAGAGTCAAACGGACAAAGGGAGCACACTTTATTTATTTTTATTCCATTATTTTTCTTTCATGTATAAACATCCTCTTTGTCAAAAGCAGGGTATTCCTCTTCAATCCATTAAAGGCTTGCTTCACAAGAGGTGGGGAGGGGGCTGTTGCACAAATAAACAATTTAGTCATGAAATATATTTACAAACAATGCATATGATATGTATTTTGGTCCTTTTTTCTTGGTTAGTCGGAAGAAAATTTGCTGAAAATTGTTCCAGCTCGATCGTATTACCGTTCATTTTATAATCTTTAAATCAGGGGAAATGACCAGACCTGTAAAAACTCGAATTATACAATTTCCTGTTCAGGAAAATACTACCTATATTTCATCACGTTCCCTGCACAATGCAAAGTTTATGTCGTCCGCTTTTTCCCGAACGCATTGACTGTAAAAAAATCATACATAAAGAAAGATTGACTATAGTTACAATATCATTAAAACGTATTCTTCTATGAATTATGATGCCATTTGAAATGTTACTATGTCAGCACTGAATTGTACTTATTCAACGGTCACATCCGGCAACTCTAGTCTGGTGGCCACAATGGTGATATAATAATTAACAACTTTAAAGAATTTCGTTATTGTTTTATCATCCTTTCAAAGATTCCTATTAAGTAGAATTACCTTCCATTCTATTTGTATTTCACGTTGTTTGTTCTAATTGATGTTAAAAAAATAAATGAGTATATGTTCACAATCCATATTGTGTTTTCCATTATTTCAAGTTTTATACAACAATACTGGCTAATAATCGGGGCCAAGGATTGCATGACGTAAGATCTGCCGTCTTAATTTTAGGAATGTACGCATCATACAGATTATGAAGCGATCAATCTTGGTTTCTTTTTTTCTGGGACACGCTGTATAACGGCAAACTTTCACTATGGACACGAATTTCGCTTCACGACCCACACGGCTACAGGACTCCAGCGGTTCGGAGAGGACGTCTTGAAAACCGTTGCAGCACTTAGAGTGTATCTTAAAAATAAGTTTTGGTTAGAACGAGACTTGTGTTAGGCAGCTTGGAAAATCAGTTTCCTGAGAGTTTAGAGAAGAAATTATTGCAGATAATAATCGATGAAGAAAAATGCAACGATCACAATGTGAACATTTGGGAAAACAGAATAGATCATTCAAAACTTATGAAGTTTCACAATTTTGGCCATAATCTTAACCACAATGACTTTTTAGGACTTTTTTTTGGAAATGCCATAGTTTTTTTCTATTAGCATTAAGATAGAAAAAAATATTTATATTTCTGAAAGAGTCACAAACAAGAATAAGAGAAATTGTCATAAGCCATGTTTTTGTGTTAAAGGTATTTTGGTGAGTACTAATCAATAGGACATCAACATTTTTGATCTGCTAGTATCCTTTTCATTACAAGAAGAAAAAAAATGAACTTTGTTATATTTTTACCATGGCAACATAAGCTATCAGACAATGATTTTTTAGAAAAAATGATCCCATAATATCCCTGATTAAAATTTTAGAAAAGTTATCTAATTTGTACGTAATCAGACTTGAGATGTAGGAAGTGGTTGAAGATTACATGGTAGCGGGTACATATGTTGGGGTTTTAGGGTTGATGCTTACAGCAAAACATTATATCAAATATGATAAAGTTAATATCAGTCCTTTTATACTCCCGAGAAACGCATATTGACAATGGGAATATGCATTAAGCCGTGCTCCAATAAACACAGAGAAATGCCAATTAAAGCACTTCTGATAACAGGCGGTTTACAAATAGACACAAAGTGTATGCATACCTCTGACACAAAAAACGAAAGCTTATCCGAGGATTGCCCGACATAGTAACAAGTAATGTATTCACTGCTACCAAGTACAGTTGAAAAGGTAATTACGTTCCTCGGCTGGAAACGTTCATAAATTTGAAAATAGTAGTCCGGTCTATTGCGCTATACTGAAATATTTTTATAGCGTTAATTTATTTCTAAAAAATGCCCCCTTTAAATATACATCATTTTAATGTTAGAATTTAATTCTTATACAGCAATTTCACGGCTGTTTTATGGTTTTCGCCCTCTATCGGTGAAACTATACAGGTGCAGTGTACAGTGAAACGACCGCAATTGATTTTCTCTACAAAATTAGAGAAAGAAAAGAGAAATCGTTCGTTTTTGCCTCGATGACTTTATTTTACACCAAAAAAATAAAGCATTGAGACGTGGCAAGACAATGTCAAGCAATTGCCATATTTAACAGATGATGGTATGATCAGTTATCTATTATCTGTTATGATGTTTTTGTTTTTGTTCCACACCACACCGGGTACCGGTACCACAGGAGCTCCACTCCCCGGAGGCTAGGAGGGAAGTCCGCCGCGCCACCGCTTCGGCGGTGATCGTGAGTGGATAATACACAGCGCAGTGTGGGAAGCCAACATATTTTAACTGATTTTTACACAAAATTTCAGGAACATAATGATGTATCATATATTTCATTACACACCGCACTATGTTTCTTGACTTCAAAACCCTTTCTATTGATGTTTTTCACCCACTGTCGACGCATTTCTTCACATTCCTTACGGCCAGGAAATCTGTGTAGGGCGTACGGCTTTGCACACGAGCAGACTTTTTGAGTCAAAGACGAGTTAATCTCGCACTCAGTTTGCTCCCATTTGCTTTGTTTTAGTTTCTCCAATTGCTGTGACATTTTAGCACTGCGCACGTCCGACCTGATCCATGTATCTTACTCCTTATTGTAAAAAAAAATAATCCGCTTTTGTCAGCCACAGAATGGAAAAAACGAACAGATACACATTTTTGCCATAGACTCATGGAGTGAAGAAAACCCGACTAGCACTGCACCAAAATTCTGTTTGTCACCCTCTAGCGTTGTCGGAATCCAGTACAGAGATAAGACAAAATATAAGACACTGAGATAAGACAGCTACCAGAATCCCGCCCAGACGTTTTAATTTACCAATGTTATGAGAAAATTATCAGTTATTAATGAGCTGAGCAAAGTCAAAAGATAAAATTAATTTGTAGTAAGAGTCTGTGTTTACATACGAGTGAATTAGTTAGGAGTAAGTAAGGTTTAGACGTTCTCTAGAGTCTCAAAACATGTTTCGTCCCCACGTCAAAAGGTTTCTAAACTCTACAGGAGTTTTGACGGTCGTAATTCCTGCGGTCAAAAGGTTTCCAGACGTTGGTAGAGGTTAAAATCCCTTTTCCGTCCCCGTGGCAAAATGTTCCGCAACCTTTTAATCATGTCGGAAAAAATATAAAAAAAGAACTAAACGAACTCGAAAGGTGAGGTTTTCGGTGTGAACAACACTCTTGTATTAGGCTCTTTGCAATTTAAATGTTTAATTATAAATCAGTACTATGTTCGATGCAGAAACAATTTCATTACACGATAATTGTAAAAACCGGATCAACTCAACAATAAAAGACATGGAGCAAAATCAATTTGCATGGTAATATTTCTTTCCATAATGTTTTTGAACAACCTAACGGGACACAATTTTACCCATGACAAATAGTCTTACGACTCTATGGCGGACCTTATTGACAAACATGGCATCCGTCAAGATGAAGAAGAGTTGGAGTTACCTGTTCTATGATTATTGGTGGTTATCGTCTTCATGGGCAAGCCGTCTGAAGCCGGAGAGCATCTGTCGTTGGATTTGATTCGGGGAACTCAAGTGATGGGAGGCCTGGACACATCCCAGCACGTATAGTATGACACGAGTATCATCTTGCAATTACGGGATTACGAACCACCGAAGCTGCACGTATGATTCATTGACATCCTATTATATAGCATTCGTTGGATGCCACAAACCAGGTGAGATGAGAATACCTCAACAACCTCAGACTCAAACTTGTATAGAAACACGTTGGTAAAATACAAAGAAACACAGTTTCACTAAGCCACCAGCCTCTAGATGGCGAAAGTAAACCTTCTTATATCAACCTCACATTTGGTGGTCCGAGGGTATGTCTATAGGGAGGGGTGGAAAATTGCAACCACACAAAATGTACAGAACTTCACAAACTGCCATTCAATTCAATATATAAAGAAAATCTCACTAAAGCTGGAGTTCGAAGCGAAAATATACGCTTGTAAAAGGTAAAAAAAGTCGTTTCAGCATAAAGGTCATAGCACACCAAACGCGGCACGACATAACGGCACGGTTGTTTTGCGGCAGCGCGCAAAGGATGTACAACAATTGGCCAATCACAGGGGAGACATCGTGTAAATACCGTGCCGTGATGACAAGCCCTGGCCTTTAGAGATAGTTTATCAATCAAACAAGTGAACAATTCGTGATTCTTTAACGTTATGTAGGGTCAGAAAAACGAAAGGTTAAGCTTTTCTTTAAAAATATTCTAGTGAGAAAGATCTTCCAAAATACATCATTTTATGCATACACGTGTACCTAGTGTTTGTAAAGAAATGCATTTATTTTGATGACGAATACAGTGTACGGCTTTGGATGTCGCATGTGAGCGATTTTGCAAACCACGTCGCAAATACATAGCAAAATAGTATGCAAAGCATAGAAATTCAATTTGTTACTTCTACGTTCGCAGCTTCCTTTGGGATATGAAATGATGATAAAAAGATAATAATGCAATGTTTAATGATAAACAAAATTATCAACCGTATCAGACATCTGAGCCATGTGATTTTTCCACCTTATTGCCCCGTAAAAGACAGAGCGGTCAATAAATTACTTTATTGCCCGCTGTCAAATGTCTATGGGATTTTGCGTGTAAAAATAGCGGGTAATAAATTCACGTGCGAAATACGCGGACCGCGATCTCGTGAGCGCAGTTTTTGTGCGTTGAGCTCGCGACGTGCTTTGTGGACATCAGATTGTAAACAAACATGGAAGCGGCCAGTTCGAAGAATTAAGTTTGCTTCGTTCGAAGACAACGAATTCGATGGAATTTTGCAAGATATGAATGCTAAAAATATTAAGAAGGCAACGAAATAAGCAGCCAATATTCTAAAGGAATATATTACGTAGAAAAATCTTCGGTTTAATCTGGAAACTTCAAAGTAATTTCATCAAGCAAGAAATGCTGGTAAAGTTACCCTTTTATTTCATGCATTTTTTGTTCGCTCTAGATGTCTGATTTGGTTAATAATAACAATATAGACTATCTCTTTCGTGAGACACAACATTTATGGCCCTGAGTAGAGTCGTATTGCCCTCGTCTTCGACTCAGGCAATACAATTCTACTCAGGGCCATAAATGTTGTGTCTCCCTCAAGGCTAGTCCATATTGTATTAATATGTACGCCTAAGACAGGACAGGACAGGATATAGAATGTGCACTGTTCAAAAATCGATAGCACACTACCAGATTCAAGTCAAGTGTCTTCCTATAATGCCTCCTTTCATAAGAAGCCCTAACAGACCCAGAAATACAAGCGCCTCTGCACCCCCCTCCCCTTCGGAGAAAAAATGTTGCCCTTTGCATGAAAGATTGACATGCAATAACCAATAACATACCGCCGAAATGTTAACTCCAGCACTAAACGGCTACACAATACAAATTACGACAATGAACTGGTTGATGGAAAACCCAAGAAAAAATGGAAATACTATCGTAAAGATTAAATGGCTTTAAACTAATAATCATAAATGCCTAAACGACTCAACTCAAAGTTATATTACATAGATTATTTTGTATTTCCTTAATGGGAGGCGAACAAGCCCTATTGCCACAAATTTAAAAAAAAAAAATTTCTTTGTCATGTCTGTGTATATAGGAAAGAACGTATCGTCAAATTTCCTTTGGGGATGAAAATGATACATATGTAGTAATCGTAAACATTCACTGATGACCAAAAATTATATAGGCATATGTTAACATTTGTATTATTAGATACTGATCACGTAAACACGCGTTGAAAACATGAAATTATCTAACCTTTGGAAATATTTATTTTACTAGATAAGTACCAATCAATTTATTATAATTTTACAATATAATTTGCAGATGTTTCAATGAAGAAAGGAAAAGAAACGTGCAATTATAGCGTCGATCACATTACCTAGTACATATGTTTCAAATGAAAACAAAAATTAAACAAAAACTTTGTTATGTCAACGGTTTCGATAACTTCTGATGAGTCGGGCATTTCGTGGCTAAAACATCCTTACGTGAAGGAATTTTGAAAGTAGCCCATGTAATAGTCGTTAAACTCAGTCGCTGACCTTATTGATAGACATGGTATCGGAAACAATATCACTCTCAAAACCTCTATTAGTCGAGGCAAGCTAGCTAACTCAAAATAAAATAAGTAAAAGTGGGTACCCTAGCAGACCCGACTTTGATAGCTTTGAGAACCTCCTGGACTACTTACATGCAAGCTCCAATATCTACTTATTTGTTTAACCCACCAGACCAGTGTAACGTTGTCCCATAAAACTAGATTAAAGATAAACTTCATTTGTTTAAATAACATAAATGGAAAGGAATTTTTGTTCGTTTTTTACCCTTCTGATATTTTTAATTTATTAGTTTTATTTATTAATTAGATTTACTAGGGTTTTCATATTAATCCCAATAATATTGTTTTATTTGTAATTCTGTTTCATTCTTTGTCTCAGCGGCATGGTCGGTAAAATGCTACAATCTACAGATGCAAAATCAGCTTCGTACGGATATTAAAGCCCAAGCATAGTTTTGGTAAAGATGACCACTGATGACGAAATGTGAAATTTGAGGATGTTTATCATGACATGTAATTCTTGTACACATTTTGAGACCATAGCACAGTATTTTACGAACTGATTCTTTTGAAAATTTGATTCTGTCCGTTTAATCATATTTAGCGCCCTCTTTTGATTATATCATTATTGTGCTTGTTATCGAGCATATACAAAACTATTTCCGAAATTTGACAATAGAATGATATAGAGATATACACACCAATTAAAGTTCTGACATTTTCATCCAAGTCTGAGCATGGAAAATTATTCTTTAACGAGAAAGAAAATATTGAATTAGTGTGGTGAAGCATGAGACTAAATAAATGCACATTTTTGTTTAAAGCTTTTCCCAAACTCGGTCATTTTGCGCACAATCTTTTGTGCAATATGTTTATGATACTATTTAATTTCATATAGATTTGAAGCCAAAATCTGGCGATAAAAATATTCGCTTTTACCAAAACTGTACTTGGGCTTTTTCAAATTTCCAAAAAGATACAGCAGTGCATTTTACGATACACCTACTCTTTAACAATACTCACATTAATAACTGATGGAAACGCACCCGACATCAAAATTCCAGACGCGTAGGTAGTGGACAAGGGTTTACGTGGATGATCATTAGAGTTGCCTACACTACAGTTGGTGGTCACAGTCAACATGGGCAAACCGTCTTAATCCGGAGAGCATCTTTTTCATCAACTTGAATTTGGAGAGCTCAATTGATGGGAGGCTTATAATCGGGGCAGCACGATCATGGCCGACGTGTACAACTGCGTTTACGGAATTGCAGATCACCGAAGCTGCACTTATGGTACAACGACACAGTCTTTTCAAGCATTCGTTGGATGCCACAAACCAAGTGAGATGTTCCACTGAAAGTTTCAACATGATAAAAAAAAGGCTGAATTTTTATTCATTAGAGAAATTCAGAACATTGTTCCATTAATCTTGCATATGAGATGTCAGCAAAGAGAAATGGAATTTGCGTAAATATAATCATAACGGGTCATATTTTTACAGTTACAGCTATATTATAACGAAATATCGGTGGACGATAGGGTCTTGGCTAGAAGAGATCTCACTTAGTTGGCATTTCATTTGACACCCCACTGAACTATGGCATTATCACGAATAGAAACACCACCTCGTCACCGTGATATCAACAGGACGCCTCACGGGTGTTAATGCCGCGATATGGTCAGCAGAGTAGTACTACCGACGAGTCCGACAGCCCACGAGTCCAACAGCCCACGAGGCCGACATTTTGAATAATTGGTGCACGAAATAGACATTACATAAAAACGGATTAGAGTCAGACAACTCATTAATCCGACAAAATTATGAAAACGCACATGATTACGACCGAACATAAATTTTGCAAATGAGACCGACTCTACGTAAAATTGGTTTATTAGTCCGACAGCACTATATTTACGTTAGTCGGTTTTGTAGGCCTGTTTGCGTGCTGTCGGGCTCAAAGCACATAATTTGTCAGTGTCGATCTTGCGAGCGTGAAAGTAAAAATGTCTAGCTCGAACCTCATTTTGAAAATTGGCGATGTAGTAGGCTTATATTCATTTCTGTCGGACTCGTGAGCTGTCGGACTCGTGGGCTGTCGGACTCGTGGGATGCTCCCCAGCAGAGTGGGCAGTTACCGATTTTGAATGTTACCACACTATTGACACTGTCAAATAATTCCAAACCAGCTCGAGTGCTAAATACATGTAATTGTCCCAGCCGGTAAAGCTCCCTCATATATTATGTGTTACGAACGAACAGATCGTTTGTGCCATATCACATCGTGTAGTATCATCCCATGCCATTATGCCTAGAATTGAATTGACATGAGGCAATATTAGATAGGGTTGAAGAACGGTTTCCTAAGGTCTTAGGTTCTACTTTTGTTAATTGTCCCCTTTCCATTCTAGCAGCGATATGTATTCTTGATGTTGTTATTCTCTTCACTCGCTCCACTCGCTTGTTCATTTAAATATGTTTCTTCATTAGACTAAGACGCAAAATGTCAAAATCACAAATTTTTAAGATAAAATTCAAAACTGTTTCATTGAGGAAAGAAAAGGAGGCTGGAAGTTAAAGCGTCGATCACATAACCTAGTACATATATTTTATTGTTCGTCCTGTGAAAATATGAAGAAAAAAACACAGGTGGTGAACTTGCACCTTTGATGAACTAATTCCTGTCTCCCCTACAGAGCATAAATGTTCAATGCGTTACAAATACGTGTTTGTGTGGAATTTTCTCAGGGATGAAAAAGTGAAGAAAAGTATTTTTAAAAAAGATATCGGAAAATAAAGAAATAAAAACACTAATGACATTATCACGCCAACGGTTTCGATAACTTCTCACGAGTTGGGCATTCGCTGGCTTAACATCCTGACCTGGAGGAATTTTGAAAGCATCCCGTGGCAAATAGTCTTAGGACTCTTTGGCGAACCTTATTGACAGACATGGCATCGGTCAAGCTGAAGAAGAGCAAATTTGAGTTACCTTTTCTATAATCCCTGGTGGTCATCGTCTTCATGGGCAAGCCGTCTGAAGCCGGAGAGCATCTGTCGTTAAATTGGATTTGGGAAGCTCAAGTGATGGGAGGTCTGGACACGTGACAACACGTACAGTATAACACAAGTATCATCATGCAATTACACAATTGCATACCACCGAAGCTGCACGTATGATTCAGTGACAAACTATTATATAGCATTCGTCGGATGCTATAAACCAGGTGAGATGAGAATACCTAAATAACTTCACACTCTAAGATATAAACACGATCACAAATTAATTTCTATTAGCCAACGGGTACTTAATGTACAACAAATATTAACATCACACTTCGTGGCCGCAGGTTATAGGGGGGTATAAAACTAAGACGACGAAAAATTTATATCCTTTGAAGCACTGTGAAAGAAAAAATATTAGTCAAAATAAGCTTCAAGCGAAACTGTAACTTTACCAACAAAACATATCGTTTTAGCATGAAATAAAGTTTACCGATCGGACAAATAGAATATGTCATACAACCAAAAAGCTTAGCCTATGGCTTTGTTTTCATCCATAAACTGGGTTTATTGTCGGAAATGTTAGTTTTTGTCGACGAACTGAGTTGTTGGGGGTAAGTTAGTCCTTTGCCATGATTGCACTTTTTTAGCCATACATACCACTTAAAACGCGACCTCTCAGTGAGATATCCGCTCAACCCCACAAATCTGTAATTGGGGGAAAGAAAAGTTGCGTTTGTGTGAGCTCCTTGTATGAATCAATAGGGAAATGTGTACGGTGGAATAGGCTACTGGGCGGACTCGTTCAGAGTAGGGAACAAACCTATTTGTAAATGTTAAAAAATTAAATAAACCGGCTAGAATCTAGAAACTAGACAAGGATAGCAAGTTACAAAGAAGAAAAAGTTTCACACACGTCAGCGTATATATATGTCAACATTTGTATGCATACACGCGTACCTAGCTCTCTGGTAGGCGATTGTAAATCCTGGCCATAAGGAATACTTGGTATCCTCGGTATATGATGGCATAGGGCAACGTTTTCGTAGATATATAGTGTAATAGCTTTGGTTTGGAGTTTCCTCGGGGGTAAAACGAAGAAAGAAGATTAAAAACATCATTATACCGACGGTTAAGATAGTTATGGGGTGGGCACTTGTTGGCTTTAAGGATATTTGGAGAAATGAAATATGAAAAAAGTCAGTTGACATATATGGATAGCTATTAAAAGACGTTATGTAATAACTAATGCACAAGTGAAGAATGTTCTTACACTATATTACCTGAAATCTGAAAACGTATGTGTAGAAATCACGTTACTGCGCTTATACAATTAAATAACACATTTGGCGACGTCAGACTTCTACTCTTAGACTTGTTACCTATGTTCACACGTACTTAGAGTCTCGACAGTCAAAAAGCGTCGATGACGAAAGATTTTTTTTTTAATTTGCGTTCATACAGTACATGCCAGTCGACGCCCACTCGCCGCCCGACTCGGATTTTTTTTGTTGCTGATCTAGTAATTGATTTATTAGTAAATACACACCGTTGGTTTTTGTGTTAGAGTATTTGAAGAGCTGACATGCAAAAGGCACTAAATCCATTTTTGGTCGATGGGCATGTTTTAGCATGTCTAGAAAGAGATTGATCATGCGCATCAAACTGACTATACTCTGACTCAAAAAAAAGTTTCAGGAAGTATCCCAAAAATGGATATGAAATTTATGTTTTCATGCAAAAGGGCCTAAATCCAAAAACTCTTTTCATGCAAAAGGCCCTAAATCCAGACGATAGATCGTGTTTTCTGATTGGCTGGAGTCAAACCTTAACTGGAGTAAAAGATAAAGAAGTAACAAACCATTCCCTGACCAAGGAAGAAGTTGGCAACACAACAAAACAAATTTCTGCAGAAATATCGGCGAAAAGAGAGTTGGTTTTCTTTATTATGCTGATTGTAGTCCCATGTGTGTACTTTCATGTATGAAATACATACACACCATAAACTAGTAAAAATGAACGAGTGAATCATTGAAACAGACACCATATTTTGTTGTATTCCTTGTAATTTCGTAATAAGTGTTTCAGGACAGTTGAATATTGTGTTTACATTTTTTTAACGTAAATTATTTCAAAGGCGAAAATAAACACTTCGTCACTCCATTCAATTGCGTGTAATACCAATACAGCCATCGTCGACTGCTGCGTACTTTGCCAGGGACACAATATTTACTCAATGTCAGGTGGGTGGTATAATAGGCAGAAGTCGTAACACTCAATCATGCAAATTAAACAAATAGAAAAACATTAGGAAGGGTATGAGATGACAAAAATAGTTTTTGTACATAAAACAGATTATGAACTGCTCTGGACTTTAATTTCATTCAAAAGGTCCTAAATCCTTGAAAATTATTTTTACAAAAAATCATATAAAATTCAACTCATCTGTAGGATTTTTTAAATTGCCATTTTTGTTACCTATATCAAGGACTCTAAAACATATTACAAAATCTTTTTCAATGGAAGCTTAGAATTATGTGAAATAGAAAATCTTGATTTACAAAGAATCAACCAAAGTGGATTTAGGGCCTTTTGCATGTTAGCTCTTCATTAATTTTTTTTGGGCCGCGCATATTACCCATCAGACGAAGCGCACATCAGTGCGCATATCTCTTTTATGCCAGTAAACGTGTTTTTTTTTTTGCGCGCTCTTAACTTACGGTTCCGTTGTTTCGTTTAGAGATGTTTCGTATCGCTCAAGGTTATTTCGAAAGGTTCTTTTGTTTGGATGTCGAAAGTGAGTTTTTGGAAGGTTATTATGAATTCCCCTTCTTCTTCTAATGTGAGTACATTCCTCTGGAGAGAGAGTAATATCGTATTTTGTGCGGTGCTGTGAACTGTGTGTCGTGTTTTGTATTATCGAGCTCCATGTATTATCGAGCTCCAAATAAGACTGTAATTTGTGAAGAATTATCAATTATCAATGAGCTGAGCCAACCCAACAGAAAAATGGATTTTAGTATGTGTCTGTGTTTAGAGACTAGTAATTGAGTTATGAGTAAGTTAGGTTTCGCCGTTTCAAGTTTCGAGTTTCTAAACATTTTGCGTCCCCATGTCAAAAGGTTTCGAAACTCTACTAGAATCTCAAAACCTTCTAGGCAGATCATAAGACTTATGGCCAAAATGATTCATCACTTTGGTAGAGGTTGAAAGACTTTTTGCATCCCCATGGCAAAATGTTTCGAAACCTTTTGACCTTGTCGGGAAATAAATCTTCAACACTAACCGAATTTGAAATGTTAGGCCTTTAATACGTGCAAACGACACTGTACCCTTTCCGATCTCACTGATTGGTTAGAATCCAGTACTATGTATGAAGCAGAATCTATTTTATTACACGATATTCGTACAAAACGGATCAACAGAACAGTAAACGATGGAGAAAAATTACTTTCCATGGTACTATTTCTTTCGACACTACATTTAATTGTCCTAGCGTGACGAAATTCTTAAAGTGGCCCATGACAAATCGTCTTACGACTCTATGGCGGACCTTATTGACAAACAAGGTATCCGTCAAGATGAAGAAGAGAAAGTTGGAGTTACCTGTTCTATGATTATTGGTGGTCATCGTCTACATGGGCAAGCCGTCTGAAGCCGGAGAGCATCTGTCATTAGATTGGATTTGGGGAGCTCAAATGATGGGAAGTCTTTACATACGACCGCTCGTATAGTATGACACACGTATCATCATGTGCTTACGGGATTGCAGACCACCAAAGTTGCACGTATTCTTCATTGAGAACCTCTTATAGAGCATTCGTTGGATGCCACAAACCAGGTGAGATAGAGATAGCCTACCTAAAGAACATTTACTTGCTTTAGACTCCAACTATGTTTTTGTTGTTTTGTGACAATTGCAAACTATATGCATAACTTTTGCACCTTTGTCTGAAGACGCTAAAATGTATAGACAAGTTATTTACACTTTGGGTAGTTAGAGTGATCGCTTGCTGGTCAAAAAGGGGGGGGGGAAACAGAGAAGACAGGAAAGTAAAGACCCCCATCAGGAGCCTTGCCAACTGCTAATATGCTGTCCAGAATGTTTGGTGACGTGATGCCGGGAGCATTTTCATATGCTGTTTTTCGTCAGACGGCAGGATGTCAGGGCTGGCCGGCGTCTACCCTCGCGGTGACGAGGGAGTGCAAACTTTTGGGTCGCTTGCAAGGAGCATTTCTCATTTGTTATTTTCCGCTTAGATAGTCGGTAGAATATTGCCAATCGGCACGCCGGTGATCCCGTGGTAGCAAAAAAAGCCGCAGGTTGTCTGTGGTTTTTTTTTTCTCGTCATGATGCTGGGGTTGGCAATGGTCGCAATTAGTGGGCCCATGAGCTCGCGGTTCAAAAGATGTGTGTATCTGTTGGTTGTTTCGGGCCCGTTTTATTTCACTTTTCTCGTCAAGGTGTTTGCGGGGGAATATTGATGATTCGCGCACAAATGATTATTTTCAATCTCGGCGAGAGTTCAATATCAATCAACTATTAATATCTCTATAAGGCACGACAACAAAGGAACAAGCCAAACGAGGTGTACTTTGAGGGTCAAATGCTCTTTTTTATTAACACAACCAGATAGCTATTAAGTGAGAGCGAGAGAGGGCTGGCCGACACTGGCCGCAAGTTGGCGCTCTTCCTTTTACCAATACAATACCACTTAATGGCGTAAATTTAAAGGATAGAAAAAATAAATCCCATTGTCGGCTGCCATAAAATACGTGTATGATCGACAAGGAACGATAGAAATGAGAGTCGAACAAGTGTGTGGCTTATAAAATAACCAATGAATTAACGCGTATACCAATTCTATATTAATATTTGCCAATTGAATAATATGTGAAATTTCACATTAAATTCGGCAGAGTTTTATTGCAATGTACTGTTGTAAGATAAGCGTAATGGTTCTAAGGATGAACACACAGTGAAACTCCATCTTCTGGCCTTAATAAGTATAAGTCGTTACTTGAAGTAGGTGTTATACCCCCACCTCGTTCGTACATCCAAGTTGATATTTAAACGCTTATAGACCAGTATTTCCAAAAAAGATTTACATCAAAATATTAACTAATAAGGGAATCTTATTTACAAAACAAGCGTTTGCATTATTCAGGGGTTGCAAAAAGACAATAACAATAACGCTAACGATTTTCAAGTATTTCCTCAGAAAAGGGGGAGAATATAATAACTTGTGGTGGCTTCAAACACCTAGTATTCTTTAAATCGATTAGTTGATATGAGTGTCATGAGTATAATACCGATAGCTAAAAAGGTAAAGGTATAATAACATTTTATAAACTAATGTGATAGGGTGAGGTAAAAAAATGGCCAGCGGGCCGCAAAAGTTATAATTTTCTTTTCTTTTCTTAGCAGCCCAATTCGATGAAGTAATCTAAAATCGCATGTTTTACTGTAATGTTGAAATATATCATTGCAGCCAGGACACTGAAGTGTGACATATCATATAAATTTGTTTTTAAAATGGAATAAATAACAGTATAGCATGTGATTAAAGCCCAAGTAGAGTTTTGGTAAAGATTTAAAAAAAAATGAATTTTGGGGATGTTTATCATCACAAATAATTCTTATACACATATTGAGACCATAGCATTTTTTTTTTGCGAACTGATTCTTTTGAGAATGTGAATTTGACCGTTAAATCATATTTAGCGCTCTCTCTCTCTCTCTCTCTTGGTTATGACAATACTTTGTTTGTTATCAGGCATATACAAAATTATTTCCGAGATTTGAAAAAAGAATAATATAGAGATGTACACAACAATTAAATTATGAAATTTTCATCAAATTCTGAGCATTAGAATTTGTCCTTTATCAAGAAAGAAAATATTGAATTAGTGTCGTGGGACACAACACTAAAAAAATTGCACATTTTAGGTTACAGCTTTTCCAATACTCATTCATTTTCGTACAATCTTTTGTGCATTATGTTTATGATATGAAGGAGGGGCCAATGGGATGGGGCATTAGATGAAAATTATAATTATTCTGTTTGAGTCTTCTATAATATAATTTCCATTCAGTATATTACTTCTCGATGCAAATATTATTCAAACAAAAGGTAACATTATTTTGATAAGGTATCATTACATACACGATTTCTATACTAAGTTTGATAATAT